>OLMO02000286.1:5329761-5345147 GCA_900291935.2 Cassiopea xamachana
AAAGCAAAACAGTAGAAACAAAATAAGAGAAGACACCCGGTTTAGCTTGATAATTAACTTTTTGTTTTCACACTAGAAAACTAATCCAATGAGAATTTGCTAGTCTTCGCTCCCGTAAGGGGCGAAACTTAAGGGGGTTATGGGGGCAAGCCACCCCCAACCTTGAACATTTGCCATTTTGCAGGGCAAAAACAACGGTAGTGCATGGTATACCTACAGGGTAGTTTACTGTACGCAGAACCATTGGCCAACTACTGCTGCTTAGAAAAGAGAAAAGTTTGCAGACAAAACATTTTCGCAGGGCAACCTCTGACCTCCCCCAAAGATTTATTGAAGTTACGTCCCTGGCTCCCGCTCTCACAGAATTTATAGCAATGTATACCAGTGCTTGTTAGTGATCATTGTAATTTCTGATTAGTGACTATGTGATAACTGAATGTGTAAGATATCAATGAAAGTTTAGGACTCTTCATATTACCTTGTTCACGGTGCTTTAATTCCATCACCATTACCCAAATTAACCGCCAGAAAAAGAAGAGGATCTTGTCTCAGCTACTGCACCTGTCGAGAAGTTTTTGTCAGTTGATGATGACCTAGTCACTTCAAGTTCTTTGGTAATAGTGGAAGAAATTGTTGCTGAGCTCCTGGGAGGAGATATTTACATTTAATTTTAGATGTTTATAGAGGGTAGCCATTCAGAAGATGCTGTTTTTCAATGGGAGATCTGTTTGCGATAAAACACAGTGATGTTTTAAAAACCTAATTACAATATAATGCTAATCTAATTGATATAATATGAAGCAAGTGTAAATAAGCCAAGAAGTAAATAGTTAAATATATTAAAATAAAAGAAAGGAAGTAAAATGCAAATTTATTGGGTTGAAATTCTAAAAATGCCGAGTGTGGATGGTATAGCAGACAGTGGCCAAGCTAACATTGACGATTATGATTTTAACACCAAAGAAATGAACCGTCAATATTCTTACAAATGCAGTTGACATGATCAGTCGATATGTTGGTTGATTCCAAGCAATGGGACTCAACCTCTACTGAGCCCCCCTCCATGTGGAGGGGCGCTCAGTAGAGGTTCAGCCCCACTTGTTATAATAGAAACTTTTAGTGCTAGAATGCCAAAATTTTTATGTCAAATTAAGAAACTTTTAGTACTAGGTGCCGATTCAAGTTTCTTATAAAAAAGCCATATATGAAAATCTAGAAGAACTTTCCATGTTATTAGACTATGTTTTTGTTAGCTGCCACCATTTATCCTTGGACTTCTGATAACACGAACATTTGATAGGTTGAACAAGTTTCGATTTCGAGTTCTAGCTATCGAATGTCAACTCTTCTTATGTTCACTTTATGGTATCATCATCACACGTTTTTGTAATGCCTTTACTGTATTGCGCATGGGTAGCCTGGATGGAGTAGAATATAAAACTTCTTCTTCTTCTAGCTTCTCCCATTTAGTATGGGGTTGCTGCAGCAGATACTAGCGCCTTCCATGTGTTCCTGTCCTCCACTTCTTCCTCCCTCGCACCAACAGCACGCATATCAGCGCTGATGGTGTCTTTCCATCTTTGCTTTGGGTGTCCCCTTCCTCTCCTTCCAGGTGGTTCCATGCTCAACAGTCTTCTTCCAACATTGCTCTCCTCCCTCCTCTTCACATGGCCAAACCATCTCAACCTTGCTTTTCTGCATCTCACTCCGATGTTCGTCACCTTCATTCTTTCCCGGATATTTCATTTCGCTCTCTGTCTCTTCTGGTCTTGCCACACGCCCATCTGCACATTTTCATTTCTGCCACCTCCAGTCTCATTGTTGTCTTCTTTGTCTGGGGCAGCGTCTCTAGTCCATATAGCAAGGCTGGCTGGATCACTGTCTGGTGGATCTTTCCTTTCACGTTGGCCGGTATCCTTCTGTCGCACATCACCCCAGACATCTTCTTCCAGTTGTTCCATCCAGATTGCATCCTTCTGTTGATCTCGGCCTCCACTCCTAGTAGAATATAAAACTATTAATAACTAATTTCCACGTTTTTTTACAGGAAAAAAGTTTACAAGAAAATGAGGCTCAAATCGTCAAAATCTTAAGAAAATCGTAAGAAAATCACGAGGCTCAATTTCCAAAATTAAGCGTTTTTAAAGGCCAAAAATCGGTATTTCGTCGTTATTGCATTCAAAATGTTGAAGATGGAATTCAAATTGAAGTATAAAATATCAATAACGAAAGTGTAAACCATTTCAGCCAGTTTATTTCATTAAAAGTTTAGAAAAAATTTAGGAAAATCTCTGGCTCAATTTCGGGAAAGGTTAGGAAAATTGAGGCTCAGGCAAAATAATGGTTTCTTATAAAATAATGTGTTTGTGAATTCGGTTGCCATTTGTGTACAAACAAGTACCAAATTTATTAGGGAACAATCTGAATATCTGTTATTCTTTTTAGTGGAGAATGGGACAAGGGATGTTAGTGCTATCGCTGGTGAATCCCTAGATGATGAGAGGTGTGTTTGCATATTTTTCATTATCATAACTGTATATTTCAGATACCAAGTATTTTCATTTGCAAAAGTTACTACACCTACTACGAAACTATGGAATGTAGAAATATTTTATTTTCTGTCGTGTATAATGTGCGCATGTTTTGGGCTACTGCAAGTGGAGGAGTTTGATAGGTCAACCTTGCCAAGATTTGCTGGAAAGCATGGAAGCGAATGTCAGCGAGTGTTATTGCCTTGTGCGTGTTACTTTATTGCAGCTTGCTGATGTTGCGAATAAGAAATATCGTCACTATGAAAACGACTGTTAAGAGAAGGATTGTATGAAGTTGTTAACTGCTTCATATTGTTCTTCTTTAGGCAGCTGTTTTCATTGCAATGATTATTTCCCTATCCTTAGCATATTATGGCCTGGAATGTGATTGAATGACTTTTCACTCATGCCCAAACCATACCATCATTGGGGTAGAGAAATACCGACGTAAAATGCTGTATTTTGACCAGTTCTATCTCAAATAGCAGCGGTCGGGAACCTATAGCTCGCGAGCCATATGTGGCTCTTTTCAAGACTGCATCTGGCTCTCTGGCTCGTAGACAAATCTTAACAAACCTTCTCCAAAGTGCTGCAAAACAGTGAATAACTCTAGAATGGCTTTCAAAAGTTGTCACTTGTGTCGTCTTTAGTTGTCACTTTAATTAACCAAGTCAGTTTCGAATCAGAAGATTTTTTTCCCATGTGACACCAATGGCTAATTTATGGCTCTCAGGGAAACCCATTTTAGATATGAAGCTTTCATGGCTCTCTCAGCCAAAAGGGTTCCCGACCCCCAGTTATTGAGTATGTATTTACGAAAATTACGACGGTCGAACTTGCAATTCTTGCAGACAATAATTTCACGTTAATTAAAAAGCAATGGAAGACAGACGTCAATACTTTCATGAAGAAATATCTTTGTAAACAAACTGGAAACATCAAAACTAGCCATATAATAAGATTGGTTAGGAAAGGAAGTAATTTCTTTAAAAAGGAAAAGGACTCCTTAACTGTATACTGATTAACGGTGATGAATGTGAAACTATTCTTTATAATGATTAAAGTTTGACCGTGGTAATTTTTGTAAGCTTCTTAACTTTGCTGTTCAGGATATTCACTTCATAGTATGTATTCCAATAGAAATTTCATTGGTTGATATTGCTGCAAAGGTATTTGTAATTCTATTTCATTTTATCGGCAGTTCAAGAGCATGGACAGCCCCTTCAAAACATACAAGAAAAGGTTGGGGAAAGGTAAATATATACCATTCTATACCCTTTCCCTCTACTTCTAAACCTGGAATTCAGAATATCGGAACATACTTCACAATAAGTTGCTTGCATTGGAGCGTAACATGTACTCTTTTTTATCACAGTCTCCACCGCAAATCAAAATTAGGACAGAGCATGGTGAAAAAGTGGAATTGAAGACAGGTATTTCAATGCATTGTCTAATGCACTTTTTATAATTTCCTGGTTTTATTCAGAAATCCAAATTCTAAATCTGAAAGAAAAACGTATTTTAAGATTTTTGGGGACATAGCGGTAATTTTTGCTTTGGTTTTTTCTGTGCACTGGCTTTTAGTGTCTTGTCTTTTGCCAAATTAAGGTATTTGCATGCAGTTTACTTTGGCAAAGTTGTTAATCAATATTTGATTAAGTAAGGAATTTGCATCGATGACAGGCTAGCTTAGCGTCATACTGCAGCTGTTGATGATTGCTTTTATAGCTATAATCCTTTGAGTGCGAATAAAGGTTGTAAATTGAAGAAAGGGATGTAGAACTCTAGATAGAGGAAGTAATTAGCCAGTAAGGTGTCTTAGTACATTTGATAGTGGGGCCTTGTGATTTAGCGCGCACGTACAATTGCATGCAAACGCCTAAACACACACAGTGTACTTTCTAGGCAGTGTGATTGCACGCACACAATCATTTTCGCGTGCTTATTACCATACACACAATGTTTTGTTCATAATAAGTCCTGTATAGAGAAAACTTCTTTCATCAGCCCATTCCAGAATAGCATTTTCTTATTTTTACAGGGAAGGTTACTGGTAAGTACAGTGAAGATTTTGAGGCCTATCAGAGTTTCTTGGAAGAGCAGCTTGCAGATGAAGATGTTGAAGACGAGGAAGACAGTGATAGTGAAGGAATAGAAGACGAGGAACAAGAAGCTAGGGACCTGGAAACTGATGACGCTGCGTCCAGTGATGTCAGTGATGATAAAGAAGATAGGTTGACATTAACTATAGATGACGTGAAGGTCAGTTTTAGTCATAATTAATTTTTAATTGAATGCTTTTAGTTTAATTTTATTTATGCACAGCATCAATTCAGCTATACTTGTGCTTAGTTCTACCTTAAGTAACTAAATTACAACAATACCGTAAGAGAGCTAAGCTATTATACAAGTAAAATAACAAATGTAAAGTTAACGACTATAATAAGAAGCATACTGGTGCTAATTTTCCATGGATTTGTGCAAGACGAGTGTGTCTACTCTTGTACACAACACATTTAGAAGGTATTTCATCTCTCTCTTTAAGAACATATTTTCTATATTTGTGTCGTTATCGGTACTATATAGAGTAAGTGATTTACTTTGGACAGAATGTAGTCAACAGGAGTGGAAATAAGGAAAATATATGATGTCGGACATTGTTCGAACTTTGATCAAATCAGTTTGATTTCTGTTGACAGGGCAATCGCAGGTGAGTGGGATCATTAATTCAACTGAGCATTAAGAGATTTTGGGTCTCACCTTCCAGTTTTGTCTCAGGTGAAATGAAGTGCCTGGTGAAATTAAAAGTTTCTCATTCACCAAGGGGGGATCGTCGGACATTTTAACAATTTTTGTCACAGTGTTATCGGTTGTTTTAGTATTTGTATCGGACATTTCCGATGTCCGACGGGTATCTCCACTCCTGAGTCAGGCCGTACGAACGACTGCAGAGTGTAGACGGCATACTCGCAACACAACACATCACAAGTGCATTATGGGAACATACATGTAGAAGCATTTGAAACAAATCTGATTAACCAATCAAATTAAACTACCAAGCAGGGTCAACCACCAAGCTCTATATTTAATACTGTGACGTAGAACACACCTCTTTGTTATGAAAAACAAACTTTTTGGCTTCAACCTGAATGTTTCTTTTCTGAAACATTTGTTAAATTTAAAGATTTTCAACGGCAATAAAAAATCCAGATTATGCAATTGTGGTGTAAGGAAAAGGATGCTCAGGTTTTGTAAAGCATGTAATGGGTGCTCATTCTGCTTTCTTGATGGTCTGATGAAAAATTATTTTCTAGTAGAGACAGGTTTTACAAGTTATTTTTTGAAACTCAGCCTACCTATGTTTCAGAAATGTTTATTAATTTTTGCCTAATTTCAGCCTCATGTTTCTTATAGACATGTTTCTTATGTGAAAGGACATGTAGTGCTCCGTATATAAGAAACAACCATTTAAAATTCATGTCTGATGCGTTTCTTACAAAAGGAGATAGAAGCTCCCAATCAGGGATGCGTTTGTGTAGACTGATTACCATAATGCAAAGGCAAAGAGGTTACACAGCATTGATGTATACAAAAGAGTTATTTAATAAGAAAAAGCATTCTTTCAGACCTTTACAAATTTCTTATAAAACTCTTAAATTCATGTTTCTTATATGTGGGACACTACTGTAGCCATAACTCTCTCCGCAGTAAGACATCTTCATTTTCAAATACCTATGCTAATTTATAGGCGCTTAGAAGGAGCCTCGAAGCAAACAAAGAAATTGCCGAGAGTATAAGAAGCATGCNCAGCAAAGTATTCACGAAGGGGATTCTGATATTGAGGAAGATATCGAAGAAGATCTAGAAACAATGAAACATTCTAGAGATATTGAACCTTCAAAGTTATTGCAGCTAGGCCAGACCCTGCCGGAGGACAAACAAGTAGAAGTGATACCTGCCTCTATTGTGGATTCTGGAAAAGAATATAAGAACCGAAACAGTAAGCAACTTGCCGTATTTTCTTAGTTTTGTACCGGCATCATGCAATGGCCAGGGCTGTAAAGTGGGGGGGGGGGAGTATTAATGAAAAGGTTTTTGGCCACACACTCTACTTTCCATTAGAATGCATCTTCCAACGTCATAGGTTATATGAAGACCTTACTGCTTATAAAATGCAACTTTATTTGAGGAATCAAAATAATTTACAAAATCTCATGACTGAAATTTACAAGACAATTAACTAAATAAATCCTTCTTATATTTGGGGATTTTTCTAGAAAAGGATATACTTTACAGACCAAACTCAAGTGGACTCACAGAGCTTGCTGATATTGATGTTGATCAATCATCTTCCAGAACTTCTCTGAAGATTTGCTACTAATCCCCTTCCGCCACATATTTTCTCATAGATTTTTATACATTCCCGAGCACTATCTTTGCAAAAAGGGGACCAAGTATCACCCATATCGCCCCGTGGCCATGACACTGGCTGAATATGTCTTCAGAGTTATGTCACCTTGTTCATCATGGGTTCGTTAGAAGATATTCAGATAATTCATACACTGCATGTTTTTTCTTACATTTTGGCTTTCATAAGAGTAGCTGAAACTACGCTCTATTGCGCACAGCAGTTGCTGTAGTCACTTCACCTACGATAGATGTTATGAACAGATTTCTAACTATATAAAAAGGAGGCTATTTATGACTATAAAGAAGGGGTTAGTGGATAAACACTAATCTTGTCTCTTTGATTAATAAGGCATTGAAAGATGCAAGAAGTTCTCAGATACTTAGCACAAAGAATGTAACTCTGCTAATTGGAGTAATTTCATCTTTAGTCTTATATTTTAATGTAGCTTATTGCTTATTATATTGTACAATTACTACAGACCTTTGTTAGCTATAGCTGCAGGGCTTCCTATATTATATTCAAGGATATTTATTTTAAAGATATTTATGTTATATTCAAATTTCAGGAACGGATGTCCTGGAAGCGTAAGTAAATGTTGATAATTTGCTAGAGACTCTCTGAAAAGGATGTGTGTTTACCAACAGTCTCTGGATGGTATTTTGTATCACCCTACGTGTTAGTCTCGTCGTCGTGTATTCCATGGTGTGCTTTGTACGGAATTGTTTTAATCTTTTGAATATGAAAGAACTTGAAATCTATGAGCCTTGCACTAATAGTTTAAGTTAGGCCAATTATTGTTGCAGAGCTATTCAGTAGAGGTTTAATGACATATTTGGAACAGTAGCTGCTTATGCTTTACGAAGAATTTTTAATACTATTGCTAATAAAAGTGGTGCCTCGTCTCTTTCCATCCATCCAATCTGCTTGAATGCAAATTACTATGGCAGCAGCTGAAGGTGTTAAGGAAATCGAAATATTATTGAAGCCTCTGTTGTGTATGTGTGTGTGCGATTCCTGGTATTGGTAATGTACGCATTTTCTATATATTTTCGAACATGTGAGGACTAATCTGATACTTTTCCATTAGACTTTTTCATCACAAGTTCATGTAAATGATCTCTAGTAAATCGTTTGTTAGATTTTTCTGAAGCAAAATTTAGGAACTTACGTAGAAATTTCAAGTAGAACAGCACTCCAGCATTTTTGCCAAGGGGTAGAAGTGATGCTGTAGTTGTTATTCAACGCTTTATTTCACATCATTGTTGGTAGAAGCTTTACATGAAATAAGTTGCTCTTGTTTTAGTAGGATGTCTAAGACAGAAGGAGGCCCAACAGAAATGATATCAGGTGGGCATTTCTAATCATTTTGTGATTGTCCAACTACTTTCTCAGGTGCGCAAATAGTTGCTGGATAGCTCAGTGATACAGTTGTTAAAGATGGCAAAATATTGACGATTCTGTAAGTAGTATCAGAAGACGTTCTTGAAGCTAGGGAATATCGAAATGTAGTTTCACCCCGCCACTATGAAACTGACGTGTAAGAAACTGCAGTCTGCCTGATTGCACCAGATCCACCCTGATTTAAGAATCCAATCACCCTGAAACTTAGAATGAGGGTTTTTAAAAAATTATACTTTTCAAGTACTTCATAACACAAACTTTGAATTTAAGCAGTCATTGTCCAACATTTGTTTAATGTAACCCAAATAAAAGCCAACGTCATGGTTTCTTTTTGAAGATACATGCACATTTAATGGATTTCTTGCTGTAATTACAAGCCATTATTCAGCTTGCTTTATGTTTTTGTTTGTCTGTTTATAAGAGACTAAAAAGCCTCATTTGAAAAATTAGTTTCGTAGCGGTAGGGTAATACTGTATACCTTAAATAATTCTAGCTCTTCCTATTATCTTGAGTGCTATCTTAGAATTGTAGCTCACTTTCAAGTTAATTTTTTTTAGTTTGATAGTTTTGCCTGATTTTAGCTCCTAGAAAGTCGAGACCATTGTCAGCCAGCAGAAGGCAGAGAACTGAAGATCGGTCATTGTTGGATCAATCATCAGAAGATATTGTGAATGCCATCCTAGCTGAGAATGAAACTGTGGAAGCTAGTAGGAATTGTACGTATACAGCCATTGCATTGCAATAGCTGAGTCAACATAGAATACAGGAAGGCTCAGCAGTTAGTCATGAAAGTAGATTCAGTGAATGAAATTTAATGACAAACAGCTTGTTTAGGTTTATTCTAATATGACAAAACGCATTGCTATTTAGAACGTGGCAGGGAAGTGCAAATTGAAACTGAGATGCCTCAGTTCAGCATAATTTTATTTAATTCTATTCGTTGGCTGTTGGTTCATTGTATGCTCGAATCAATTAGCATTTGCTTACTAAATTTGTCTGAGAAGTTAAAAAGCTTTAGCTTAGTAATGTACATACTGATTCATTTGATGGTTTTATCAATAGCACAGATTGATGCTTTACACCATTCAATAGCTCTACGAAAGACAGTTGTGTATAGAAAATTTCTGTATGACTTTGCTATTTCTAGATATGTTTGAACATTATTGGAATTGATATGAACTGTATTTTGGACGTCATCGAACACCAACCACCACTGCCAACTACGCTAGATTTTATATCACTGTTCCTATTAGGCAGCAAATTTTTATACTCCCACGCAAATTTCGATAGAATGGCTGTGATTGCTGATGTCTGGAGAAGGATGAGCTATTTTTGTGTGAGCATAAGGCGGCATGATTCCTTTCATTTCAAGAGATTGAAATGGAAGTTTTTGAATATATGAGATTTATGCTGAGGGTACTTTGCTGCTTAGCGATGTTGTTTGCTGAGTTTCTTATGTAGAATTTCTTTTGGAATAAATGTGTTCTTACTGCCAAAGTCTTATTGTCGACCGAAGCAATGCTACCATATTTGATTTAAAAGTTCATACTAAAGTTTAAGGCAACAAGGTTTATTCGGGCAGTCGGAGCTTGCTTGTTTGAACACCACCATTCTCCCTGATATACTGCCATTGACTTTTTGATGTTCTCTCCCACTTGGTATATGAGTTAGCTTGACTTTGATTCCTTTGCCTTCCACCAGCAAATAGCATCGCCAGAGAGTCAAAATCGGCACCCAGCAAGGTATGTTTTAATCTAGATGACTAGTGAACTATTTAACAATGTATAGTTGCTTTCAATATCGATTCAATTATTGAAGTCACTTCTCATTAGCACCAGCATTTCGCTAATATATACCAAGCCGTGCCCATTGTGAAATTGTGTATTTCAAAAGTGTTCGCAATATTTAAAAACCATTGTTTCTTGCCAGTATTCTTTGCAGAACTTCAGCTGTAGCACTGAAAATTTCCTGGGTTTTCAGTTGTGCAGGCATGCATATTCTTAGTTCTTGATGTGAGCATGCTATCTTATTTAAGAGTCTGCAAAGTATGAAGAGGACGCTTTGCGAAAGATATAGAATTTTGTGAATTGCCGTTAGAGCTTGCTTGTTCCTTTGTTCTTTTGAGCATATATTGATAAAGTACATCATATAAAAATATCAGTTAGAAGCAGGAGGATTGATTTAAGTATTCGAAAAAAATATTTCAAGACATCAGTGTAGTATATTTATTTCTCTAGCATAGCTTATATGTATACATTATTTTTTTCATTTAGGAATCAGCAATGGATGTTGAAAGTGATACTTTGCAACGGCCATACTCCATAGCGACCACTGCAGTTGACGATGTGATGATAAAGGAAATAGTAGAAAGAGTGAAATGTTTAAGTGGAAGGTATACTGGATCTTTTCTTTCCTGCTATTGATCTTCCTTATCGTGGATATCGTCAAAGTGTTCTTGTTTGAATTTGGTCGTTCAAAAAGTTAGTTCATGATCTGTAATTTTAGGCAGCAGATTAGTTTACTGAAAATGCTAACAAAGCTGGAAGAATTGGATGTTACCGAAGATGACGCCAGGTTTGGAACTATGTTTTTTGAGAAAAATCGCCAACGTCTTTCAAGTGGAACCGGGGAGATACAGACTTCTGAATCGATAGAGAAGAGTTCACTTGGAAAGGCGTTTGCAGAAGATAATGTTGCTGATGTGCAAGAGGGTGAAGAAGATGAGAATAGTTCTTCCAATGCTACAATTGTTTGCTTAGAAATCATCTCAAACTGGGGCCATGCTGACATAGTTGGGTTGACTGAGGTAATCTCATAGAAAACGAACATTATTCTAGTGCTTTGTTCTAGAGCTTTTATGGGGAAAGTTATCTTCCTTTGATTTCAGCCTTATAGCTCTCCGGGATTTTGATCTTGATTTGCTAGCCAATCAGGATTTGAATCCTATGCTTGTAATCACGCCCTCAAGTTCCCCTGACTACGGGCCTGCTGTATTGAACCCGTTCTTTTTTGCTTAATTTTGGGGGATCATATTGGACTTTTTGAAAATTCTCACCTCTCATTGCATTTTGTAATGATCCCCCTTCTTAGCAAAATGTGAGCATCATCAATATGAGCAAAATTTTCACTGTCATTTTCATCCTATTATTCATTAGTCATCTCTCCATCAAGCACTTCACAACCCTTGTCAGGTGGAGCAGTGTCTACCTCTCCTTCCAATTTTCGGTTAACACCATCTGATGGGATCATCAATTCTTCTACTTCCTCGAGGGTTGTTGCCATTTTCCCTCAAGGTCACTTTGATACCAACACTCCAGTTTATCAAAAATCTAGAAAAATATCCACCCCCTCCTGCTAATTCTACCCTCTATGATTTAACACAAAAGAGTATTTGGCAAGTAATCTTTTTATTGTCAAGGAATCAGATGTTTTTTGACAACCCTGTAGTCTATCAAAGGAGGCAATACACAAAGGAGTGAAATTCTTTGAAGAAGTAAGTGTATTGGAGCAGGAGGATTCCGTTACTGCATGAGTTTTGAATGTCAGCAAAACAAGGACTTTCGTTGGCTTGTTTGATTCTAGTGATTGATTGATTTTTATCTGATTGCAGTTATTTTGTTATTCTCGTGTTGGTTGCAAGAGTTAATACTATTTTTCACTGAATTTCCCTACACATGTGTGCCAAGTTTCAAACTTTTTTTGATCCGCCAGTCTTTGCTGCTATAGTTTTCTGTTCCATTTTGTTGCGATGCCTATCTTCTTTTGGTGTTTCTCAAATTTCTACATCTGTGTGCAAGATAGTATGCAAATGTCTAGTTTCTACATCAGTGTGCAAATGTACTGCATTTAGCCACATTTTGGCTTCTACTATTCTTAGGTGGATTTTATTGACAAAGATGAGAAAGTCATATGTTTGAAAGCCGAAAATGTGGGCATTGAGACTGAGCATATTTCTTATGGGCCTATTCATTGCCTCGTTAATGGGAAGGCAAAGGTATCAGCGTCTATTTTTGAGTAGATTTTTACCATCAAATTTGGTAAGCGTAGTAGAGTATGATATACTCATGAATTTTGAGTCCATCTTTCAGACAGGCCTATATCATCCTTTGGATGAGATCGAATCTTGGACTTTAGATTTCCTTTCATCCATTTGCTAAAATTGATTCAATCAATGAACTGCTTGAATGAGTTGTCTTACTGCTTGATGTGTGATGCCAATTGCTTATTGCCAACGTGCTAGGATCTCCATTTTCATTTAAACTCTCTTTTCACTTTATGTCTTGAACTTATTCACTGCAACACAAGGATGATGCGACATGTTTTATAATACCTTAGACAACTAAAGATAGGCATATGTGGAAGTGCAAGCTGGACACTGCGGAGCCTATAAAACTTGTGTTTCGTGTACCCAGAGACCTAAGTTCGAGTGATCAACATAGAATATCGAAAATTGCAATATGGAACTACAATAAGAGTCTTTATGTAAGTTAGTAATTCCTATGTTTATTCTTAAATCCACGTATATTGTATCTGAGTAATTTTTGGGATTTTATCCCATTTTCTTTGAATGTTTCAAGACTTGGCTATTCTTGTGAGGGTTGGCACTAATTCAAGTTGTTTGAAGAGCACTGGTCATACTTTTGAGAAGAAATTAAATGGAGTAGTATCACCATTAGACTTTAATATGAAAATCTGCAGCATTGAAGAGAAATTTTGAACAAAGTTGTATATTAATCGTGATAAGGTAGTATAGGGGCTGGAGAGAGGATATGTCACTCGGAAAACCACGTATAATATGTGAAAAACATCAGAAGGCATCACAAAGACCACACCAATCGTCATACAACAATGTAAGAAAGTCTCAAAAATCACGAAAATCATAACAGTTAAAAATTACGGGAATTGTATAAAATTGCCAAAAAGTCGCTGGGAAATGACAATGCAATTTTTTGAGTGATACACCCCTCGGGTCTATGGCTGGAGAAACCCTATCTTTGAGTCGGTGAAAAGTTTATTTTTAATCATTTTGCTGTTTGGATCTCCGATCATATATGCTTTTCATCCATGCTTGTTCGCTGTATAAAATGATTCGATGGAGTCATTTGGGGTCAGCTTGAAGTCATAGACGGCGCAGCAAAAAGTACATGTTTTCAGTTGCTTTTAGGCAAAGATGTTTGATTACAGACCAATGTACTCAATATGACTCAGAGTAGACTAGCTGTTTGAAAATTGTCTGTTAACCAAACTCATTGTAAGCCTGTGTTATAAATCTTTCCATGAAATTGAAAAGCTAACAGAGAATTGTAGCTGAATGAAAGATTTTGGGACAAGTAGAGGGACGATTAATAAAGTCACTTTAATTCGTTTCAAGGACTAGTAACAAACCATGAAGTGTTGCTGACAATTCCAATCAGTAGAATTATTTCATGCTTTTATTATTGCTTGATAGGACCTAAATGCTGGAGTAAAGGAGGCTCGAATTTTTATAAATGGAGAAAAAATTTGGGATGGAATCATTGACAAGGTCTACATATTGTGATTGTATTTGGAAAATCTATTAAGTATATTATATGTACTACATATTATCAATTATTTATTTTTATAAATTCCATTTGGATATAATTACTCTAAACTTTAAGCTAATTTGTCGATCAGTTTTCAGACATGACCACTTGTAGTTCCTTTGTCTGCCTAACGCAACAAATTAAATTAAAAATTTTGAAGAGCTTGTTGAATAGAAGCGCCTTGGTTTCTCAAAGCTTGCAAAATATAAATAGGATCTTCACATTGCTCGACCAAAAGACCAGGTTTGGAAATTAGAAGTTGCTAGAGAAGAAACAAGAAGTAGAGGTCCAGTAATACATTGACTGCCAATTTCGATTTTGAATTTAATTCAGAATCAATTTAATTCAATTTTATGACGTTGCTATTTGAGTTATCCTGAACTGCTAGCTTTCTTTTTAGGGTTGCGGAAATCAAGTGTTTGATTACAGTAAAGTAATAAGTCTACACGATGAAGAGGTTAGTTTTGTTTATCCTGTATGATAGAGGTTTTCCTCCTATAGGGCTTTTGTTGAATTTTTTCCTTTACTGTGTACTGAAACGCATTTTAGTACTCTCAAGTGCCAAATAAACGAGGGGGTTCTACTACACAGGGGGGTCGGAGAAGCTTCCGAAATTTAATAAACGGGGGGTCATAATCGGGGGTCGGAATTTGAGAAAAGGCTTTAAATGATTATGTAAGGACGAAAAGAACAAAAACAGGTTGTCATAAAGCATAATATTAAAATATATACAGCAGAACGCTATTTTGCCATGAAAATTGGGCGTAAATAGTACTAACAAAGAAAGGAAATGAAACGAGGGGTTTGCAAAACAGTCAATTTTCTAAAAATTAATGAATGGGGGTCCTTATAAAGTCCGGGAGGTTGGAAAATAATAAAAAAATTAATAAGCGAGGGGGGCATTTATTTGGCACCTGAGAGTATATTGTAGTCAGTGTTTCTTATCTAATTTGTTACATCTTTTTCTATTTCAGAAAAATGAAGAAAGATGTAAAACAGCTATACTAAAAAGGGATTCGAGTGAATTAGCCAACTTACCAAAAATTGATTCTTCGATAGAAGATCAAAGGTAGGCTTTCCAGCAGTAATTGATTACAGTTCATTTCAAGGACTTAGAACTCTGTACGGAATGTATTGAAGTCTGGATAAGCCCGATCTGGATTATGCAACGTTGACTGTCAATATACATTCATAGGTGTCCTTAAACTTATTTCTATGTAGTTGTCGCACCACTTTTTACTCTCTTGTGAATAATAACGTAGGAAAGGTCAAAGAACCGAAGTATGATTGAGTAGATAGAAGGATCAAGTTTATTGATGCTATTGAAGTGAAAAATTATTTTTGAGCAACAGAGTTTGAGTATTAGGCGGCATTATTTGGAAAGGGTGTTGTTGGGTACAGTTTTCATCATCATTACCATCATCATCTTTATCACCACCACCACTGCTACCACCACCACCACCACCACCACTACCACC
>OLMO02000286.1:5345247-5356370 GCA_900291935.2 Cassiopea xamachana
TGATCTTTTCACAGTGCTAGTGAAGGGATCTCATCAGATGCATCCAATGAAGAACGTGTCGTGGTACATCCTATACCAAAGCCACCATCAACCAAAGCTGAACACCCAACGCGATCATCACCAATGATTCGGCGACATATTCCCGAAGTAGCTGGATCTGTAGAAGCTGCTCATAGATCCTCGAAGTATGTATTCAACAAAAGTAGTAGTCTTTTGCATGTCACACTCACTTTACATCTTACTTGAAGAAATACTTTTGCATAAATTATATATTCATAAAATATTGATATGCATAGTATGTATATTCGTATAATATTGATTTAAAATTATTGGCACCAGACCGGTCTAAATTATATATCTTTGTAAATGTTTATATATATATATATATATATATATATATATATATATATATATATATATATATATATATATATATATATATATATATATATATATATATATATATATATATATATATATATATATATATATATATATATATAAGAAAGCTGTTTTAAAAATGAAATTTTGTTTAGTTATATTTATAAGATATTGTGAGAATTTTACGTGGAAATCTGATTTTCAATCTTAATTCACTCATAGTGTGGAAGAGACTGATTTTGAGTCACAAAAATTTGAGGACCAATCAAACCAGAAGCCAATTTGGTTGCCAGGTAGCCTTGTGCTTTGTTTATTTCTATAACGCCCCTCCTAATTATCTCCCAAACGTGAGATTTGTATTTTAACTCAGGAAAAGTCTCCAATGTCCTATTTTAATTTATTTGGAAAACTCATTTTATCGAAAAGATGCAAGAATATTGCATATTGGCTAAACTACGGAAGTTATCTGGGGGTAGATACTCTCAAATCAGACTTTCTAAAGTAGGTGCATACGTTAGTGCTATGAAATTTGGAGGCAAAGAAGGTACTTGCATGGAATACTGATTTTCTCTACACGGACCTGGGCGTGACACCATAATCTCTGGAATGTTTTATCATACGAGAAATTGATATCCTATAGCAGTAGTGGGCAACCTATGGCTCGAGAGCCAGATCGGGCTCTTTTCAAGACTTCATTTAGCTCTCTGGCTCACAGACAAATCTTTTATCGAAAAATAGCGAATATCTCCAGTACGGTGTTCCAAAGTTACCATTGGTGTAGTCTTCAGGTGTCATATAGCTCGACAGAACATTGACTAAGTTAGTATCGAACAGACGATTTTGCGGTGCCGTGTGACATCAATATCGTATGGCTCTCATGGAAATTCATTTTGAAGTCTGAGACTTTCGTGGCTCTCTCAGTCAAAAAAGTTGCCGACCTCTGTTCTATAGCATTCACTATTGCCAGTGGAGATGTTGTCCAGGGCGTAGCTATGGGAGAGAGTGTTGGGTATCGCACCCATAACATCCGGCAACCTCATAAGTACGTTTACATCCAGTGAGTCTTGCCGGTACATGGCTAATGATGTAATCAAAGAAGTGTCGAAAAGACCGCTTCTAGCATCAACACACACGATGAAAATATGGAGCTCATGCTAGGGAAATTCAGTCGTTCTGTCTGTAAATTTTTACTTAGCACCCCCCTCCTTTCTTGATAAAGAGGACTCTCTGATGTTGTCTGCAATCACCAGTGATGAATAAAAGTGTTGCATACGAAAATTGATGATAATTGCATTCTGCATTGTTATTCTGTAATTAACTGAACCATAGGTTTTTTGGAGTGGACTACTATCTCCTAAAAGGGGTGCTCTTTCCTCGATTAGTCTATCTTTTAAGAGCTCCTCCTATAGTAAATTCCCCGCTGACGACTCTCTCCTTTGTTTTTGTTGAATTTTATTGTTAGTATTGAGTCTCGGTGAGATATTTCAATATGAGAACTTGCATGCAGCGGGATTTTGACATTAGAAGAATTGAAACGTACTGTTTTCTTCTCAGGGGAGGATAGCTTGAAGGGTGAAAGTACACTAGATGTTGACGGTGATATCGCTAGTATTTCAAAACCTCGATCAAGACCAAGCAGTGGTCGAAGGGCAGAAGCACAACAGGCAGCTGATGATGGCCATCCTGCTTCGATTCGCACAGCATCTGCTGGAAGAAGGAAAGGAAAGCATGTGAAAAAAGATGATGAGTTGATAGATGGTGGTGAAAAGTAAGCTGCAGTTATTTGTTGATATCAATCAGTCTACTGCAGTAGAAATGCTTACTTTACCTCTGTTAGGCTTTGTTGGAAATTTTGCTGATCTACACTTGCGGATCAAATGTATTGCACAGGTTGTTCGAATTGGCTGCCATAAAATCAAGATTTTTTCGAAGACTGTCCATAGCCATGTACTCTACTTCATTATCATATTCCTTATGACCATGATTTGGCGGCAAAATGCATTTTTAAATGTGTTGACATGACTTTTAAAGCATAGTGAACCAATGTGTTAATCTCTTTGGCCTTTCCTACCGCTAGCAAACGAGTGCGCCTAGGTCAAAAGAATTGCCGTGTGTAGTAATGAGAGGTCATCCACAGGGTTTTTTAACATGCAGTTCCACACAAAATGTGCAGTTTTAAAACTATTTGTGCATTTCAAGCAAACAGCATTTGCAATTCGCAAGCTAATTATTTTGTGACCCCAGGCTGTAAGAAGTAAATAGCAGTAAAAATGGTAGATTTAGATATGTGCTGATACGAGAAACACAACCATAAATAGAAATGTTAGCAGTAGCGGCATTAATCTACTCTTGGCAAAAACCAGACAGTCCAATCCCATCTGCAACCAAAAGAACCCAACGTCGCTTGATTTTATGTTCTGTTCTAAATTTGTCTGAAAAATACCTGGCCACCCGATAAAATATTCATAGATGATAGTTCTTTGTTGTCCCTCAACTACTTATTTATAATCTTTTTGTAGCCAGTTAATTCAGGCTCTGACCAATTCTTATTTCAATCCTTAAATATGGACGTATTACCAACACGAGAGGATTTGATATGTGTACCATATTTTGCTGACAGATATCCGCCTTGATATAATTGAGCAACCTGTGCGATACTTTTGATCCCCAAGTGTACTACGCTTCAAAATTAAAACACACCATGAAGAGTTGATAGTACTTGTTTCCTGGAAATAGTATACAACTAAGTCCTCATAGTTTGTCAAAGTTTTGCCGTGAATTCGGGACCTCAGTTAATTATAGTTTCATTTTGTAATGGGAATTTTTCTATTTGAGCTCTAAGTTTCAAGTGTCTACTAACAGTGTATGTCAAGTTGGTATATAGAATTTGAATTGTTTCTCTTGGATTTATTTTCTTCATCTTAGGGATGAGCCAGTGTCTTTATACGAAGGCTCAAAACGCAAGGTAACTTCGAGTGCTACTTTCATTTTATAAGAAGATATTTTTGTTTGATTTGAATAAGAGCATAGTTACGGATTTCTTTCACTGTCCAGGCTTGAGAAGTCAATAGGTAATTTTGTAAGACCTTAACGATGTTCACTACGTAAATTCTCGAATCGGGCCCTCGAATAAATCCCCACCCTAGAGCTGCAATCGTTAATAAGCCCCCACCGACTATGCCCCTACCCAAGGATGTGACTGCACCTATTTGAGGAGGGTCTGTTAGTGCTTTATAGAGCTTGGAAAGGAAAAATTATTTATTAATTAACAAAAATTGGCCTGTTGTTTAAAAAGCACCCTATTGCTTGTATGTATAGCACCCAACTGGAATATGACCAACTACCAGGAAAATGCTTAAAGGCCCCCCTCGATTCAGCCCCCTTCGAATAAGCACCTATGAAAAAGTCCAAAAAGTATTTAAGCCCCCAGGGGAGCTAATTCGAGGATTTACGGTATTTAAGGGAGAACGTGACACCCTGCCAAGCATGGTGATGGATTGATGATATTGCATGTTGCGGCGAAGGACCACGTGATCCCCTGAGGGGCATGGCTGGATTGCAAAGCAAAATTGTTAGCAAGATTTGCGAAAAATGATTGTGAAAAATTGATCGCAAACTTACGCTAGGTTGCACAGTTCAATAAAAGAAGGATGGTAGAACTGTGCAGCCTAGCATAGGTTTGCGATCATTTTTTCACAATCATTTGTCGCTCTAGCACGTATTTACTGAAAGGCCTATCATTTAATCATCCTTGTTTTATCCTTCTAGACACCTTCGAGTGGTAGAAGATCCAAGGTAGATGATGTGCCCGCACCTATGGAGAAAGGAACCCAAGAATTTTCACAAAGAAGGAAGTTTCGGGAATTGGTGGATGATGAGTTAGAGCAATCGCTGAATTCAATAAATATATTTGATCATTCGCACCGTGGCAGAATTACTTCTGATCTTGATTTAGAGAAAGATCAAGGTACCATCGTTTCTACGTATTTTTTAATTATGCATTACTGTACACGTGTTTTTGCAAGAAAAGGCTTATAAGAAACTGAGGCTCAAGTGGCCAAAATCTTAAAAAATCCTACGAAAATCACAATGTTCAGTTTCCAAAGTTAAGTTAGTGCTTTTGTTGGCCAAAATGGATATTGCGTCATTACTACATTTGAAATGCTAGAGATGGAATTCAAATTCGAGTATACAAGATAAACAAAGAAAATGTAACCCATTTTAGCCAGTTTGTTTCAGTAGAAGTTAAGACAATTTAAGAAAGTTTCAGGCTCAATTTTGGGAAGAGTTAGGAAAATTGAGGCTCTGGCAAAATCACTTTCTTATAGAAAAAATATGTAATTTACTATTCCAATTAAAAATTACAATCAGAAATTTGCGAAGTTTTTGAATCGCATAAGGATGAGAACGACATTGCATAATCGCATGTTTTATAAGTAAATGGTTGACTTCCAACAAAAACTTTAGGTAATGTTGTTACTTTAGTGTCTCTAAAAGAAAGGGGGTGGCAATAGCAGGGGAGTTCATATTGGCCAATGTTTAATAGAAGGGGGGTGTGCGAATAGAAGTGAGGAGTGTTAATGTCGGCTAGTTTTCAGCAAAAAAAGGTGCTAGCAGAAGGGTGTATGCGTGTCGGCAGCTTTCAATAGAAAAGGAGTGCTAAGAGAAGGTGGTGAAAAGTAATTTAATTTTCTGCGCGTTCTGATAATCATCGATTTGTAAAATTTAATAGAAGGGGGTGTTAATAAGCGACAGGAAGGAAAATTCTCCTTAAATTAATAGACTGGTGGCCCCGTATATTAGGGTCTATTAGTAGTTCAGATCTACTGGAATCTTTATCTCAGTCCTTCTATTCAGTTAATTTTTACTATCACCCTTGGATTTTGCAAAGTCAACTTATTTGACTTTCATACAAAGCTTTCATTTCTCATTTCATTTCCAAATTATTTTTGCACAATATGCCCTTCGGCTACCTTAAAATGAATAAGACAATGGAGCATCTAATTTATGATTTCCACTAGCAGTTGTACATTTTGTACTTTCAACTAATTTGCTTTCATACAGCTTTCATGTTTGATGTTATTTTCAAGTTATTTTGCCCAATGCACCCTTAGGTTACCTTAAAATGAATTAAATACCTCATTTTCGATCTGGTATGAAATCTTTTCGGATTCATGCGTCTCACGATACCGTATTCATTCTATGTTGATTTGATATCGGATTCGTCATCACGATCGTGTGGATAAAAGAGCAATACGGTACGAAAATATATTGGATTCATCTGAATCCGATATCGTGCAAACAGGGTCTTGTATCTGTGTGCCTTGATATTGAGATAAAAGCTCACTGACAGTTTAATGTATTTTTGTTCCTATAGGAGATGCATTGGACCATTTGATAA
Source organism: Cassiopea xamachana (assembly GCA_900291935.2). Classification (NCBI taxonomy): domain Eukaryota; kingdom Metazoa; phylum Cnidaria; class Scyphozoa; order Rhizostomeae; family Cassiopeidae; genus Cassiopea; species Cassiopea xamachana. The sequence goes on from OLMO02000286.1 coordinate 5,351,030, forward strand.
AACCTCTTGCGGCAATAAGTGAAGCTCACTCCAACAAGTCTCTTTCCGATGAGAACACTGAAGACATATCTGAAATCAGGTGAGCCTTGGTTGCATTGGTAATCTATGTCCTATTTAGTGATACATATTGTGTTTGGTTGTATGTGGTCTGTTTGGGTATACACGTATTTTTTCATTTCATTTCATTTTTTAATTGTTTTAGGAGGATTGCCCTTCAGCATTGCTCCTTGAAAATTATTACACGTTTTGTTTTAAGAAAACCACCATTTTGCCTAACCCTCAATTTTCTTAATCTTTCCCGAAATTGAGCCTGAGATTTTCTTAAATTTTTATTAACTTTTTCTGAAAGAAACTGGCTAAAATGGGTTAAACATTAGTTATTAATATTGTATACTTGAATTTCAATTCCATCGTTAACATTTTGAATGCAATATTGATGAAATATCGATTTTTGGCCAATAAAAACACTTTATTTTGAAAATTGAGCCTCGTGATTTTCTTACGATTTTCTAAAGATTTTTGACCATTTCAGCTTCATTTTCTTATAAACTTTTTTCTTATTAAAAAAACGTGTAGTTGAAGTAAAATCCTAATTTTAAAGCACTAGTTCTAATTACTGTTGACTAATGTTTAATTGACTAATGTTTAATAACTGACCAGATCAAAATAGCACAAAACTTCCAGAAAAATATAGGAATCGAATAAATATCGTTGTGCAAGCATGGTCTTTAGCGTCAATTTAACCGTGTGAAAAGTTTGAGCTCTTCTGCAGTCATTTGGCAGTGAGTTCCTAATATGAGCCCCCATGGATGCAAAGCTGGTTTGCCTAAATTTCGTTCGGTACCTTTGATTTGTCTATTGTTAATACATAAACAAGAAGCAAGCTTTCTGCCTTCATCTATTAAGTTTCTTGATATTTTGTGATATCCAGCCGTAAATGTTTCTTAACTGTTTCCTAAATTCAGATCAAGCAACTGTGATACAAGAAATATGATGTGGAGGTTTTGTGAGGCATTAGTGGATGCTGTTTTTGTTTTTTCTGGCTTGATCGAAACCTTTTTTTAAAAATAAGTTTTTTAAGCTATTATTTGAAACTCAGCCTGCCTGTTCCGTAAATGTTTCTAAATTTTTGCGTAATTTGAGCCTCATGTTCCTTGTAAGAAAAACACGTGTATGCATTCAGTTTGGCAGTATACATCCAATTTGCTTTACAAATGTAGCGAGTATAAGATGATTGTCAACATTGACCATTTATCATTTTATTGATATCTATGCTTAACAAGCAGCAATTTCCATTTTATCGTTGTTATGAACTTCCTACTAAAAACGTTGGTAGACACACCCTGGAAATTGCTGGTTGGGGATTTAGGTTGGGGCTGGTGAACTGGAAAATTCCTTGCACAACATAATATTTAGGAAGACAGAAGATGATATACGATCAAAATGAGTGGTTATATGCCTTTGATTAGTCTTTTTTTAGTGCAAGGGTCATGCCTAAAATAGAAAATGTCATTAGAGTAGCCTTGCTGTGATATTAATGACTGCAATACGTATACGGAAAATTTCAATTGAATGCTGCCATTATAATTATTCAAGATTTGAGGTACACTGATATTCGTAGTTGTAATATAGTTTGTAATATAACTTGAGTGATGGCCCAGTGGTAGAGCGTCTGCCTCACAACCGGTAGGTCGTAGGTTCGAGCCCCGGCCGAGTCATACCAAAGACTTTAAAAACGGTACTCAGTGCCTTCTCGTCTGGAGCTCGACATATGAGAATGGAGTGGGAAAGTTAAACTCGCGGAGCTACCAGCCCCTTGCTTTAGCTTTCACTGCATTCGCAGACGCGTGGCCTAGGGCTATAGAAACGGAGATAGGTGCCGCCCTATGCCCCATTGGGCGCAGGAAAGGACTTTGACTTTTTGAATATAGTCTGTATTATCTTCCAAAGAATAGAACTAATTTCAAGAAAATGAATGGAAGAGATGGTGAAGCACTATGATATCCATTCATGAAAAATATTATTAACCCAGTTATTTGAGTTTGTGTTTTCATACTGTTTAGTGTTTTTATATTGGCTACAATACTTATGTATTCCTTCTAGACCAATGTCAGTTTATTACTAGCTTATGAAGGCTTAGTTTCTTTTATGATTACTTTGCTTGTACAATTTCTATGAACGGGAGGATATGGGTTATCCAGCAGTATCATACAAGGCTGCAGGAAGATAGGAGTCATCAATGTATGATGTGCGGTAGGGGAAGGGAGGTGTTAAATGCTTGATCTTCTATGGTATGTTGCGCCTTGAATAGGTAGGAACAATCTTCAAAGTACTTAGAACTGCACTATGTCAGGTATTTTGCCATGTATGTTGTACCTTTGTAATTTTAGGAGACAACTCGAAAATGAGAGTGTGTTGTTCCATACACTTAGATATATAAAAGACTTTAGTTTTGGCTGTAGAAAGAAATTTACCAGTGTGAAATTGATAGACAATATCCTTGCGCACCTATTTCCTTCACATATTGATATGACATGTTCTGTTGCAGTACGGCCTTCGAAATACCTACATTACCAAGTGGTCACACTTTGGTACTAAATTTGAGAACAACTTGGGGTGACAAGCATTACATTGGCTTGAATGGTATAGAAGTCTTCACTGATAAAGGAGAACTAGCTAACATATCAGATGTAAGTAACTCAAATTCACTAAATGTTTTAGTTTAAATCTTAGGCAATGCTTCTTTATGAGCCTTTTCCCTGCTAACGTGTGATTTTGAAGTAAATTTTGCAGACTTTCCAAGACTTTCATATATATGCGCTGGTAGTTGCCTGCATGTTATGAGATCTCCATTTCAATTAATTGTTCCTGTTACCCATGTGTATTAGAGAGGAAGGTACGCGATATCTAAGGAATCAATAGCATCTTTTCAGTAGAGAATTTCAGCGAAACGACTTAGAGCCGATAACAAAGTCCCAATGAAGGAAGGTTCATGAAAAGGAAGAAAGGTCAAATAAATAGAGAGATAGGATCAAGTTTATAGATTAGCATAGCCATCAATATTTGGGTTTTACAAAGTCATTTAGAGACTGTTTCTTAGGTATTTACTGTTTTGATAAGAATCGACATTAATTGTAAGTCATAGTCTGCACTTATTCTCTCTTCAAGGCTCCCTGCTTCATGGAGTGTAGCAGCCCTGAATCTCCATTTTCTGACTTATCTCGTAAGCTTTGCTATGGTTAACTCCAGTCAGAGTGAATAATAAGATTTTACTTTTAGATCTCAGCGAATCCTGCGGACATTAATATACTACCAGAATATGACCACGACCCAAGAGTTGTTACAAATCTCATTGATGGGGTATACATGACAAGGTATGAAGTACTTAACTCCTTTTTTATAGGAACCAGTCAAATTGAGGTTGGCTGTTCTTAATTTTTCCGAAATTTTGAGGCTGAATTGCTCTTAGTTTGTTCTTAAATTGGCATGGTGTAGGCAATTAAAAAATACATAGAAAGGCAATACGCAAACACCATTGAATGTTTTGATTGGTTTAGAGCCCATTAGAAAAATGCTACATCCGAGATTGTCTCTCCTGCATATCATTGTTTCTTGTTGAAAACAGTTTATAAGCAACTGTAAATAAACCATGACCCCGTTTACTCCAGTACGATTCCACACAAGTTCGTTTCCACAAAAGCTCACTTGCGCGTCCCGTTCACACGAGACCTGTGAAGCTGTACCCGTAAAAAGGTTTACCTAACTGAACATTATGGAGTTCACCTAGGAAAGTGAACTTTTATGGAACAGAACTCCTCTGGTCTCGTGTGAACGCTTGAAAGTGAACTTTTCTGAGTTCAGTATCACATCGAGGTTGCTATTCTGCCAATTCTCAGCTTCCTCGTTGCAACATGGAATTTGGAAATCTCTTTATAACATTCTTGATAGTTAACGTCGAGCGAAAGGAAGGAAGCCCTCACATCATCAGCTCCTTTCATGTACAGTAAACTATGCCTACACATTTTTGAATAGCACAGCAGATTTCCCAAAAGACCAGGTCTCGTGTGAGCGGAAAGCCAGATTGCACTTTTTTGAAACTCGTCGCGTGTAAACTCTAAAGTGAACTCTTTTGCAACCGAACTGTTGTGGAACCATACTCAGTATAAACGGGGTCAATGTTAGCACAGTATCTAGTTTCGCAATGGGAAATTAATTCGCAAAAGCCAAAGAAGAGAAGTGACAAGGCTGTGAATTCTCCTGAGGCTAGCAAGAGAAAGACATTTCATTTCTATATGTTAATGAGAAGCTTATGCATCGTTGTCCAGATATAAATTTTACAACAGTGCTTCAGCCCTAGCCTCGATCTTAATTTGTGTATTGAGCTTGCTTATCTAGGCAATGCATGTTTGCTTGCCGTCAACATTGGCTTGCACAGGAATTGTGATGGTAGTAGCAAGGAAATCATTTGATAGGCCCTATTAATACATTCAACCTGGCATTCGACCCTAAGTAGTCTAGACTAGCTGTTTTAGCCAGTTTTCCTGGGACAAGTAGTGAACGGCATCTACTACAGGGTTCATACGGTCAGGAAAAGTCAGGAAGGAAAGTATGTTTTTAAGGGTAGTCAGGAAAAGTCAGGAAAAGTCATGAAATGTCAGGAAATTTTGCTGAAACTTGAAGAAAGTCAGGAAAAAGTCAGGAAATTTTATCAGTTAAGTGAATTCTGTGGCGATCAATTGTAGAGTTATATCAATGTCAAATTTCATTTATCGCGTTTGAAATGCAAACATGCAATCTGGAATGTGAACACGCAATCTGTAATTCGAGCATGTCAATCAAAACAGCAGATTTTGAAGATTTGTTGTCGAATAAAAATCAATTTAAATCGACTGAAATTGTAATTAAATGCGACGTCTAAAACCAAGTCGCATTATGGTCGAATGTTTGACTGATCCAGTCGATTACTCGACTGAAAGTCAACTGAAGTAACAATTTGGCTTTATACACGTTTTTTTATAAGAAAATCATTATTTTGCCTGAGCCTCAATTTTCTTAACTTTTCCCGAAATTGAGCCTGAGATTTTCTTAACTTTTTCTTAGCCTCTATTGAAATAAACTGGCTAGAATGGTCTACAATTTCGTTATTAATATTGTGTACTTGAATTTGAATTCTATCTTTAACATTTTGAATGCAATAATGACGAATTTGGCCTATTAAAACACTATATTTTGGAAATTGAGCCTCATGATTTTCGTAAGATTTTCTTAAGATTTTGACGATTTGAGCCTCATTTTCTTATAAACTTTTTTCTTATAAAAAAAACCTGTACTTCACACAATA
>OLMO02000286.1:5364647-5380496 GCA_900291935.2 Cassiopea xamachana
GTGGTCTACGGTATCGAATGCTTTCCGTAAGTCTATGAAAAGAGCCCCTGTGAGTTTGCCAATGTCCATGTTTTTCCTGATAGTGTTAGTGAGATGAATAACTGCTGATGCCGTTGAACGATTCTTTCTAAATCCGAACTGGTATGGAGACAGAAGTTTGTTGTTTTCCAGATATTCGTATAGTTGGAAATGGACGACTCTTTCAAGAATTTTTGAGAAAGCTGGTAACACCGAAATCGGCCTATAGTTGTCCAGATTTTTTGTATCTCCACCCTTGAAGATAGGTACACATCGAGCGACTTTCCACTCCGAGGGAACCTTTGATGTTGACAAAGACAAGTTAAGGATGTGAAGGAGGGGCTGTGTAATTTCAAGAGCCGCATCTATTACGGTTCCTGGGGGAATGTTGTCCAGACCAGGAGACTTCGAACGTTTTAGGGAGATCGATTTTTAATAGAACATGCTGCTCTGAGGCAGCACTTCCTTCCCTTTTATCTTTGTGAGGATTGTTTGCATTCTTTCAGACCTCCAACGCACCCTAGTTTTTTGAAAGCACTTAGTTGTAGGATCAAGTACACAATAGGTAATGAAGTGTTACTCCAAAGTTATTCCAGGTGCGTTGAAGGCCTACATTAGCTTACACACACCTTGATCTTGGGCGACAGAATTCTCTTCATCATTTCCTTCATCACTTGGGTTTTCGTCGTCTGGAGTTTCAGGTGACAGCTCGTCCTCTTCTTCACTGGAGGCATTTTCCTCAGGAACCTCTGGGTCAGCTTCTTTCTCATTGCTTGGCAATTCAACTACAGAATAATTAATATGTATTACAACATTTAAAAATGTATATTGATAAATTAGCTGCATGTAAACCTACAGATTTCGAAATTTTGCGGAGTAAATGCGTTCATATTGAAGGAAATTGAGTTCATGAAGCAAAGGAAATGGCTAGAATTCTCAAGATTAAGACTTGTTCTGAGGATAAATTTTGTATTGAAGCTGCTTATTGAAGAATATGTGCTTTGTAGGATTTGCTCGAATCAAGTTTTTATAAGTCAAGCCCGCTCGCAGTGTAGTAGAATAGATAGAATGCATACCATCCTCCGCATACTGAGCTTCTGCCTGATGACACGATATGGCGCAAAGGCCAATCAACAAAAGCAACACTTTGAACTGCATGGTTGTAGACACTACCCTGCAACAAATAGATAAACATTTACGTATGAATCAAAGTATTTATGAAGAGATGCTTGTTGGTTGGATTCACAGTTATGTTACATAGGTAGAGCCAAATCTGATGAGATGAGAAATTGCTGCGGTGGAGTGCCTAGATGAAGTTACGCAGATTCAACTCACCTTTCTCCTTGCTGCTCCGTCCACAACTGAAGTAGCTTTGAGGATGGTATGATATGTTAAGGGTGTGACAGAGGAAGCATGCATTGTCCCTTGATTTCATGGATAATGATTCTATTATTCGACGCTCACATGAACTATTGTGATAGTTGTATGCAGTTAAGCACTGATTCCTTTGACCAATGCACCTCTTTGTTTTCTTCTTTATCTTGGAAACACCATTCGTTCTCCTCTAGACTGCCCTACAAAAAGTATGGAAACGAATCAACCAATAGGCCCAATCTCGAAATCGTTTTGGCGTGAAACGCATAAGTAAGCCCTGTATGTACGCGCCATATCTTGCCAATGTACGCTGGTATATTCGTCTTTATACTGCGTAGCGTATCTAAAAAACATTTGTAGCATTTTCATACGAAAAATACAAAGAGAAAGGGAGTTACTCCTAATAGTTTTAACATGGTAAGAGGCAAGGAAAGTTCGCTGGAAAGACAAGGTGACTATCAAAAATTGCAAGAAATAGGCCATTAACTCGGAGAAATTGCAAGCAAAATTGGCTTTCCCAAGCAAGCTGCTTATGATGTATTTGGAAATTACCAATAAACTAACTTTGATCAACAATTGGAAACTTTATTTTTGATAATGTTTTGAGAGTGCATTGGCAGTAACAGCAAAGGTTGGCTTTTCTTATGCACCTGAAATTTCAGTATCCCTTGTAAGCGTAAAGTTCTTCAAAATAAGTTGAGCCTACCCAAATTATCGATTTTGAGATGCTCTTAAGCTCCATTGCATCTTCATTACGACCGCAAATCACACCATTTAGTTTAGAAACAGGGGTATTTTGTGTCCTACATGGTCTGAAACTTCGTTCAAGCCTAGTCCAACTCCGATATTAGAATGATAGAAAATGTATTGCTATATTTGAATTAAAAACCACAACTCAACTCTCAAAGAATGAAAGAGGAAGATATAGCAAGAGTATTTGAAGAATGGCAACAGATTTCAAATTGGCAAATTAACAAACTTTGTAAATCAATTCCATGATGCGTAGGAGCTGTTCTGATTCAACCTGGTTACTGAACAAAATGTTGAAATTTTTAGCAAAACAGAATAGCAATGACATAATGAATTTCTATATTAGTAAATTAATAAAATTTCGGCACTTGTGTGAAATTTGACAATGGTTTGAAAGCAAAGTATGTAAAGAGTCGTTGTTGTTCTTATGACAAAGATTTTTGTTTACTCTTGCTCCGCCCATTTGGTTTCCCAGTTGTTTCCATACTTTTTTGTAGGGGAGTGTAGTTAGTACTAGCACGTCATCTTCATCTATCATCTCTGTACAGGCCATTCCATACGTTCCGGATGGGACACAAAGGCTTTTTTCGCTTGCTACGAGAAAGTGAAGCACTATTTTGAATGATTGATATATGCTTGTTGTTAGTTTGTGGTAGACAAAGGATATTGTAATATGCTAAGAAGAAGTTGGTCAAAGGATGATGTGTGATTATGGGACACTTTATGGAATGGTCCGTACGCATTCTCTTAAGATCCCATATACATCTTTCCTTTCTTTTTATAGGAAGACCTAACTTTTCACTAAGCCATAATATTGTAAGCTTTTTGGCTTTCAACCATGAATTTTTATTAATTACCAAGCTGTAGCTTTCCTGAAACTCAAAGGAATACGTTCCAGTGTTCTTTGATGTTTTGTTTCTTCAGAAAGCAATGCAACAATGGAACAGAATAATAAATTTGTATCAATGATACGAAAGTTAATCCTAAAGCAGTATTATACAGACTCTAATGCACAAAATAGTTAAGTCTCGATGCAGCTTAAAGCTTGCGGTCTTCTTGAATTCCAGCTATTCAGAACCTGAATATGCATGTAAACGCTATTATTATAGAACAAGAATGTACGCTCTGATTTTGATCGTTAATACGGTGTTGTCTGTTTGTTGTTTTTGAAGAGCGCTCTGAAGCAAACAAGAAACTTTCTCAAAGATCATTCTTCATGTTTTTCGTGTATTTGTCTACCTACAGTCCTTCACAAAATATTTTGAGACCAATGCTTAATGACTCAATATGCTGGTGTTTCGAATGCCCCCTCCCCCTACAAAGCAATGCTGTGTCAAAAAGATCATTTCGCCCCAAGTAGTCCCCCAATACACCAGCAACATTACTTTGTCGTTGTAAGAGGTGGAAAAATCAATGCAGTCTAGGAATTCTTGTGAAGGATTCTAGAACGTATGCCAACTGGATTATTCGTATTTTCACCTGCATAAAGAGCAATGTACTGTCTAAAAGCTTTGGAATTAGCACAAGAGACAACACATTGCTCATAAGGATGCTTAAAAATTAGGGGCCAGGGGCACTGTAGGAAGTCCCCTTCTTTCAAGCGAAATTCCCCTTGTATCTAACAGAGTTGAACATTTATTGTCTGTGACTGTAACTAAGGTGACCGCCTCCCCCACTCTGACAGTGGTAACGCTAGGAGAGGGCTAGAGGGGGCTACAGCCCCCCTGTCGGATCATGCTAGCTCCCGTCGGAAGCTGAAAACCTATTTTTTCGGAGATTTTTTGTCGTTTATAGTACCCAGGTAACCGTGCTTTAGCCCCCTCGTCGTAAATCCACCCCCCATCAATTCCTGGGACCACCTCTGCATTCTGATGTAATTACTTTTAAAACATAGGCCTAAATCATTTATTGCTTTTAGTATAAGCAATAAAAGATGATGGTGAAAAAGAGTACTCACGCTCTTTCTAAACTTAATCGTACAGAAACGTGGTGTGCACTAAATATCATAATGAAAGCATCGGGAGAAAGTAGCAACATTGACTCACAAGTAGACTAGACTATGAATATTAAAGACATCTACATTCACTTGTAGAATACAAAAGATTCGCATTTCCCTGCAAATAGCACAGTTTGCTCTTCAGTGTTGCCATTTCCCCGTCAGCTGTTCCTTATTCTGTATTCCTACATAGTTCCATTTTCCTTTTACGGTAGGGGGATATACTTTCCTATGTGCGTGTTGTCGGTAAATGCGACATCACTCCGCTACCGCATGATTTTAATACACAGCCTTTGTGGCTAGGATTATAGTCCTAGGAGAGCTCAGTCCCCCTTGTCAAGTTCATAGAAGGCGTTTTAGGGGGCGGAACTACCTTCTTGAATGCGAGCCTTTTTGGAAATATTTATATAGTTTTTCAACTTTGCGCAAAAATTCTAAGCTCATTTTGCTACGTTAGCCAACCAGAGAGTGTATGTCCTATTCACCGTATCACCTATTCTTAGCATGTTTTCATTTTGTGTTGTTTTATGTTTTGTTTCTAAGATTCTCTGTACTACCTTTCTTCCTATCGCAAGTTTTCATTTATTTAAGTTAAAAATTTTTGTATTATTATGTTTATTTAGTTATTTGTTTATGTATCATAATTTATTTCTCGGAATATATTATTTATGTTTGACTACATTTATGTTAAGTACATAGTAAAATATATTAGTAACTAAGTAATTTATTACCATTTTATCAATGTTTCCACCATCATTTGCTTGAAAGATGGTGGCTTTCTTTTTTCTCTACTAGAGTTCACAGCTTGATAGCTCGCAGCACCTAGCAAGAAATAGAGAATTATACAGCGTTTATGTTTGCCTGTTTATAGAAAATGAAGCAGTATGCAAAGTGTTGCTCAAAAGTATATAAGTGAAAGGACAGTTCTAGTTACTGTATGCTTGCTATCACTATCTTCGTAGTTGTGACATCAGCACTTATAGAAGCTTAATTGTTATAGTATGAAGTCAGTTATCTTCTGATTCACCACCTTCTGAAAACACGTCTTATTGCACGTCTTATTGAACGTCTTCTTCTGATAGAACGTCTTCTCCTGATGAATCACCTTCTCCTAAAGAAACGCCTTCTCCTTATGAATCGTCTTCTTCTGATAAAACGTCTTCTCCTGATGAATCGCCTTCTCCTAAAGAAACGCCTTCTCCTGATGAATCGTCTTCTTCTGATAAAACGTCTTCTCCTGATGAATCGCCTTCTCCTAAAGAAACGCCTTCTCCTGATGAATCGTCTTCTTCTGATAAAATGCCTTCTCCTGATGAATCGTCTTCTTCTGATAAAACGTCTTCTCCTGATGAATCGCCTTCTCCTAAAGAAACGCCTCCTCCTAATGAAACGTCTTCTTCTGATAAAACGTCTTCTCCTGATGAATCGCCTTCTCCTAAAGAAACGCCTTCTCCTTATGAATCGTCTTCTTCTGATAAAACGTCTTCTCCTGATGAATCGCCTTCTCCTAAAGAAACGTCTTCTCCTAATGAAACGTCTTCTTCTGATAAAACGTCTTCTCCTGATGAAATGCCTTCTCCTAAAGAAACGCCTTCTCCTGATGAATCGTCTTCTTCTGATAAAACGTCTTCTCCTGATGAATCGCCTTCTCCTAAAGAAACGCCTTCTCCTGATGAATCGTCTTCTTCTGATAAAATGCCTTCTCCTGATGAATCGTCTTCTTCTGATAAAACGTCTTCTCCTGATGAATCGCCTTCTCCTAAAGAAACGCCTTCTCCTGATGAATCGTCTTCTTCTGATAAAACGTCTTCTTCTGATAAAACGTCTTCTCCTGATGAATCACCTTCTCCTAAAGAAACGCCTTCTCCTGATGAATCGTCTTCTTCTGATAAAACGTCTTCTCCTGATGAATCGCCTTCTCCTAAAGAAACGCCTTCTCCTGATAAATCGTCTTCTTCTGATAATTCGCCTTCTCCTAAAGAAGCGCCTTCTCCTGATGAATCGTCTTCTCCTAAAGAAACGTCTTCTCCTGATGAAACGTCTTCTTCTGAAGAAGTGCCTTCTTCTTATGGAGCGCCTTCATCTTATGGAACGCCTTCTTCTAAAGAAACTCCTTACCCAGACTGGGCTAGCAGAGGGACCTTTGGTTGAAAGTAGATGAAATTAGTTGCTAAATGCGCCTATACTTACTGTAGAGCATCTATCACTTTCATGCTTCATTCTCAATGCTATGCAATGTTGTCCTCAATTTCTAGTATTAGGTTAGAGGATTGACTTTGCTGACCTAACGGTGTGCAGCGGGTTTGGAGTTCTCATTTAATATTCAATACATCAGGTGTTATTAAGGAAAACACCCAATGTTTTATAGGAATATAATCTACAAAAGTATTACGGCACATAATCATTGAAATTTGAGAATAGTGTAAGAATAGCACAGAGCTCAAGGCTCATGGAGACTTGATTGTTTGGTTCATTTGGGTGCTTTTGACTATTCGTTTCGTTTGTAACTAATTTATAAGGGCCATTCATTTGTACCTGTGGGTAACGGGGCGTGTTAGAATTTTAGATTGTTCCATAGTTTTGCACCTGTTCTATTTTAATCGAAATATTTTCATCCCCCATTTATAACTACGTGCAAGATTTAATACCACAGTGTTCGAAACTTTCACAGTTAACTTCATGTAATCAGTTGCCCTTTGAATAGTTCTCATATCCTTCCCAACTGTAGCCCTCCCCCCGTACTCAGACCTATAAATGATATCAAATATGTATTTATGTTTTGCCTTTGTTTTGTTTTTAAGATGGACTAGCCCATTTTAGATGATCGGAATTCTTCCATAAAGTTTCATGCGAATTTACTGTATTTTCCACCAAAAAATATGGGGGTAATTTTAGGCTCATATAATATTAAGCCTGCATTTGATATCTCCTTGCACACAAGGACTTAATTGAAACATCTGCAATGTTTTAATATGTTCATTATCGCGCAGGGAGTAATTGTTGTTTCCTCGCTTTTTTGTGATGCACATTCGCATAAAACTGCGCGTGATTTTGCCAATAAATGTGCCTAAAAAGCTCCTTTAGGTTTTCAGGAAGAATAAGATAATGTTAATATATTTTTGGAGAAATTGCCAAAAACGCAGTTTCAATTTTTGGGGCATGACTTTATGCTTTTCCAACAACCCATTAAATTGCTGCCACAATCTGCATGCTCCATCAGCTCCTCTAAAAATGTGACAGATTTTTTGAATGGCCTAAGAGGTGCATAGCGGGGTTTTTACAGAGGCATATTTATTATCTATTGAAAGGTTTGACAGGGTATTGCCAGAGATATGCTGATACACTTTCTGTTGGCTTTTTGAACATTTGACCAACTACTGTCACTGAGAATTCACGCACCCCCACACACCCCCAGTAAACACATCGCTAGGAATTGCTAGAGCAGTTCAATCGTTCGAATTTTTTTAATGCAGTACATTTGTCAAAAATATCGACTAGAATTTTTAAAGAGTTATTATAAAAGCCTAAACAGACCTTGGTCTTGAGCGACAGAAATGTCTTCATTGTTGCCGTCATCACTTAGGTCTTCCCCACCTGGAAATTCAGCAGGCAGCGCATCCGAATCCTCTTCTTCAGTAGAGTCGCTTTCCTCCGGCGTTTCATCATTGCTCAGTTGGCTGTCCTCGTTTACATTTGAATTTTGATTATCGCTCTCGACAGCTTGATTTTCTTCATTGCTGGCCACAGGAACCTTTGGATCTGCATCTTTCTCATGGACTGTCAATTTCACAAAAAGCAATAAATGTGTGTTGCAGTATTTGAAAAGATATTCATTTGTTCGACTTAATTATAGCAGTATTAGGAGTGAATAGGTGGAGGCAGCTTAGTCTCAGCTACCAACTGAAAAAGCCATAATAATCTCAAATCTAAATGTACACAACACAATTTAATCAAAGTAGAAACTTATTTCTTTATGGTGAAGTCTGCTACCTTCCCTAATAAGCAGTACTACAAACCTTCTTGCGAAACCCATCATTTCAATCATCATTTAAAATCTCAAACATTTTTTTCGTCGGCTCTAGTACTCAGTTTTCATTCTTACGTCTTGCGCGATACTTAAATTCCATACAGCACGCTATTTGACAAAGGTAAGCGTACGACACGTTATTTGCGTTGACTGACATTGTTTGCGTCATGCGGTGGAAGTGAGCATTTTGATGAGGTTTCACGATACACTAATGTACCGCGACACAGTAGATGGGAAACGCTGGATTGCAGAATTTGTGACAAGTGACCAAAGTCCGCACATATTTATCCGACTTGTAAACTAGTGGACTTAGGCGAGTTTAACTGTATAACCTGCAAACTTGCATAAGCTTGTACGCAAACCTGCAAGTTTCGAAATTTAGCGGAGAAATTGCATTCATATTCAAGAAACACTGAGTACATGAAGCATAGGAAATTTTTAGAGTTCTCAGTATTGAGACTTGGTGTGTGGAGAAAATTTGAATTTCAGCTGATTTTTGAAGAATATGTGCTTTGTAGAATTTGCTCGAATCAAGTTTTTATAAGAAAAGTTCTCTCGCAGTGTAGTAGAATAGATAGAAAGCATACCATCCTCCGCATACTGAGTTTCTGCCTGATGACACGATATGGCGCAAAGGCCAATCAACAAAAGTAGCACTTTGACCTGCATGGTTGTAGACACTACCCTGCAATAAATAGAGAAACATTTACGTATGAATCAAAGTATTTATGAAGAGATGCTTGTTGGTTGGATTTACAGTTATGTTACGTAGGTAGAGCCAAATCTGATGAGATGAGAAATTGCTGCGGTGGAGTGCCTAGATGAAGCTACGAAGATTCAACTCACCTTTCTCCTTGCTGCTCCGTCTACAACTGAAGTAGCTTTGAGGATGGTATGACATTTTAAGGGTGTGACAGAGGAAGCATGCATTGTTCCTTGATTTCATGGATAACGATGCTATTATTCGACGCCCACATGAAATATTGTGATACTTTTGTTAAATAACCGTAACCAATGATTCCTTTGAGTTTTCCGATCTGATGTCACTAGCAGTTTTCTTTGTGCTGGGCTTTGTCTCTTTTTCAAAACTGCTAATCCCAAAGGATTGTATCTTTGTTGTATGATTTATTTCATGACACAAAAAAATGTCATGAAAAATTGCAAAGCTTCCCAATATCACCGACATGCGATACGTCCTCAAAAATAGGCATGCAATACCCCAAATTCTACTTTTGGGCACCCTTGTCCTTTGCGTTATGCTTATTGGTGAATTAGGGTTAGTGGTTTGGGTTTAGCTAAAGTTGCAATTAAAGGCAAGTTTTCGAAGCTCTGGAACTTCCTCAGAGCCGCAATGTGCGTTTTTGGAGATTCCCTTGCAGCAGATGATGTGCAATCTAGCTAGAATGTCAGGTTTGTTACTAGTATGCTGGCGTAATTGACATAGATCGCAACCAGCAGAGCTTCCACTAGCATCGAGCTTCGTCAGTTCTCACAGTGGCTCCTCAAAGCTAGTCAATGGGCAGCCTATTTGCAACTGTTTGATGTGAACTTAAGTATATATTTCGCATGATGCAAAATCTGATGGCGTTGAGCCTGCGTATTGCATTTTTGTGAGCCATTAATGTAATGCCTCTTAAAATTTAATCAGGCCTGTAACGGTAATGGAGTATTGTGTTTGTGTTCAATTGCAGATGTCTTTTGAGTCGACGATTGCTTTCATAAAAGAAGTATTTCCATTGAATCATGATCACCTTACGTTACTCTTGTTTTTCCCCTATTTGTTGTCCAACGCACCTCTTTGTTCCCTTCTTTGTTTTGCAAGCACAAAACTTTTTCCTCTCTAATGTTTGCTACAGGTCCTAATCACCTTGATACATGTTCTTTCAGGCTTTCATAAATGATCTAGTTTTAATCTGTTTCTGAAGAGCACTCTGAAGTAGATATATAACTTTCTCAATGATCATGTTCACATATTCCGCTATATCAAAAACAATACAGTATATAAAGCTTAGTGCTGTATTAATATGCCCGTTGGAGAAGTGCAGTTAGAAGAATGTGATGACGAAAAGCTATTGGGCGTCACTCTTGATAAGAAATTCAGTTTTAGAAAATACGTCCAAACTCTCTGTAAAAAAGGTAGACAAAAGCTTCATGCACTTACACGTATTTCAATCTACATAGAAGCTAACAGTGTCTCAGTTCACGATAGAAATTTGTACAACAAGACAATTGGGGTACACGAAAGAGCTCGGAGAATAGCACACAAGAACAACTTGAAAACTTATTACTAATGGATAATTCGGTAACCATGCATCAAAGGAATCTGCAGTTGCTCATAATAGAGATTTAGAAAACAAGGCATGATCTAAATCCTAGCTTTATGAAACAAATCTTTGAAGAAAATGTATTGCCTTACCACCGAAGATACTGTGATAAACTAAAACTACCCATGACAAAACAACTGGCCTTGCAATTGATGAAATCTAGATGAAACATTCGTCCCCCCCCCTTCCTCGTAAACTATGTTGATTTTTGGGAGAAGTAGGCTACATGCGGTAACGGAAAAATTTCTCGTCCACAATAACGCCAAATATCTCCGAAACAGACCAACATTGTTTTAGGGGGAAAGGGTTGTGTAGAAATCGTAATGATTGAAATACTGAGAAGGCTATAGTTTTTCATAATTATTTGAAAGTGTCCCAGAGACTTTTGACAAGTATTGTAGGTTCCTTATAAAATGAAAAGCGTGTACTCTAGGGAAGGCTTTGCTGCTTGGGACCAATTTCCCTCTCTGTTCAAAGCATTGTACCTTATTATACGACATTAAAGCGATATATCAAGTGCCATGATCAGAATTATCGCGGACCAAATTAACGTGAACTGGCTTAAAAAACAACATTTCATGAACCTTACCAAGTTTACCTCATGGATTTCTCATCTATCAGAATGGAAAAGAAACAAATTTATAACGAATCACATTGTATATATGATTTTGGTTTTCAAGAAATCCTTTACTTGTTTAATGCAGACAATTTTCATATCTTTTACGCTTCCTTGTGACGTCCATGTTAAAGTCAAGACTTCGGGATTTTCTTTAGATGAAGTGTTCAAATTAACGTTGTATGAATTAATGAAGTACAAAAATGAACGCGAGATGAATTAACTGTGATGAAGACAAACTCGCGTTAATTAATGTATCGCTGTAATTTCGTGTATCAAGGTATCTTTTTCGCATTCTCTTCCTTTTCTGGCTATTTCTGCATTTTTCCAAATTTCTCGGAGTGCATCCAGCAAAAGCTGCGTTGAGACTTTCTTCTCCTATTCCTAAGAAGTTACCTTCAAACATGATACGAATACGCCCATATTTGCGTGAGATGACACCCGCATTGGGTAAATTGAATGGGCATTTTCAGAATCATCTCATGCTACAGCAGCTATTTGTAATAGAATTGAGTCAAGTTGACTTTCACGAGTTGTTTTAATCAAAGCTGTAGTGCTAAGGTTGTAGCAAGGAGTGAGCAAAACAAAATTTTGGAAGCCACTCCTTGATATTCCGCTACACACTAAGTTTTGTATTGCTAGGCTGTGCCAATATTTTGTGTTAAGGGAACATATGGAAGTGAGTTTCTAAATTAAGAAACAGCTGGAAAATTTAAGAACTTTCATGTTTTAATGATCTGAAAAGAACATTATGAAGTAGATCTTCATGAAAACGTGTATAATAGCCTTTCTCAACGTAGTGAATATTACCCGTAGACGTACAATAGCGTGAGCTGAGGCCCCCAAATTGATAGCAGGTAGATATCGTTGTCAATATCGTAAGTATTATTTTCTAGATTCATCCAAAACTTCTCATTAATAAATGTTTTGAAATAATACTACTGAGCTTAATTAGCGGTAGGTTTTCTGCTTCTACAAAGATGGTGTATCTTTTCTTTACAATCATTTATCCTGTTATTGTCCAGCCCAGCTCTTTGTTCTCATCTTCCACACATGATAATCTTTCCTCTAGTGCTTCCTATCACGTCCTCAAAGGTTGACACATTATCGTTATATGTAAGTCTAAGAGCTCTTTCATGAATTCAGTTAGTCTTTTGATCCATGCCGTTTATGCCGTTTATAGCACCAATCAATTACTTTCCTGAATGTACTTCTGTATTTTAAGATTCCTGCCTTGCATTTGTTAAATGAGTACTATTCATTGTTTACTTATAAATTTAGTATATTAAACAATATTTAGGCTCTGAAATTTCAGAACAATTTAAAAATAATGCAAGGTCCAAGCCACATCAAAACTAAGAATGTCTCTTGGCTTTGTAGGGGATCAGGTTTCCACACTGCAAATATCAAAAGCAACTTTCTTTATCATAGTTTTTCCACTCTACCTATGTTCTTACGGGCCATAGTATTTGTGTTTCTCTTGATAGTCTGAACGTAAATGCCTGTCTTTTGGAATTCCTTGTGGCAATTTCTGGATAATTTTGTATGCCTGAATTATCGTATTTGGTATTTAGACTTCTATGACTCTATTGGTGGAGTCGTAGAAATCGAAATACGACTGTTGCCAACTGTTTTGGTTATATTTAATTTGAATGGGAGGAGACAGAAATTGTATCACATAGTCCTAGGCTCCGATAACGACACGGGCGCCACGGGCATCACCCGCAAGCAGCTTGCGCCAACGATCATTATTATCTTAAGTTTCAATTCATACCTTTTATGTTTAACCATTAATTCCTATCAGCATACATAAATAAAAGTTGAAGGATATGAATATTTTACAGTATAACCGAAAAAAAAGAGCTGTCAATTTACCTGTGAGGCAGATGTAAGCAGAAAAGCGACGCGCATAGGCAGCGAAATTATTGTCGGATACTGCCTAGTCCCTTCTTAAACCTTCAATTTAGCCGCTTGAAATATGATATCAGTATGATTTTGTTTTTAGGGATGATCTACACCTTTGGTTGACTCCATTTACACATGGTATGAGCCACTTTGTAAAAATCAATTTCGAGAAGGCTGTGACTATAGCAATGCTTAGAATTTGGGTAAGTTTTTAATGAGACACGTAAACTCCATCTTATAGATCTAAAGCCCTACTTTATTTCTCTACATGCCATTTGCATTAAGGACCTTTGGGTGACAGGATTCTTCAAGTTTCCGTCCCGTATTGTTACCATCTCTCCTAGGCACGAGATCTCCTGTTCACAGGAAGAGGCTTCACCAATCTTTCCAAAAATTGTGCTTGTTCCCTTCCATTGCTCCTTTTTATTAGCCCATGCGGTGAACCCTCTAATAAACAACCATGCTGCATTGTATCCCCGTCCCCAACATACACCCCGTCACGCATACACCCCGTCAAGAGCAGATAAGATCCCAGATTGGTGTACAGTAAAACCCGCATACAAGAACCGTCATATATAAGGCCCTGATCAAACGAATCCAACATTTCACCAAGCCGCGTACAACTTTGCTCACCTTTGCGCTGCCTTGCTCGGTGCTGCTCTGTTCAGGGTGGTCAAACAAATCCAACATTCCGTCCAACATATCTAGAGTTAGTATTTCTAATAGAAGGGGAGAGGCAATAGAAGCGGGAGGGGTGCTCACATCGGCCAATTTTTAATAAAAGGGTGTGCAAATAGAAGAGGGTGTTCATGTCGGCTAGTTTTCAATAAACAGAGGGTGCCAGTAGAAGGGGGTATGGATGCCGGTAGCTTTCAATAGCAAAGGAGTGCTAAGAGAAAGTGATTCATGCTGGTAAATTGTTGTATTAGAAGGTAATTTGATTTTCTGCGTGTCTTGACCATGATCGATCTGTAAAATTTAATAGAAAGGGGGGTTAATAAGCAATGGGGGGAAGGAAAATTCTCCTGAAATTAATAGAAGGGGGCTGTCTATTAGAGACACTAAAGTACATAGCATAGAATTCGAAACTCTGGCGTCAAATGAAAACCTCAAACAAAAGAAATGTTCATTTGCTCTCCCATCAACAACGTAGAGCAGCATCGAGCAGCCCCGAGCACTGCACAACAAGTGGTCAAGCGAATACAACATTTCATCGAGCACAAATGTTGTACGCTGCTCGGTAAAATGTTGGGTTTGTTTGACGGGGGCTTAATAAGAACCTACTGCCTGAAATTGTATATTTTGATTTCAAATAATTAGAACCTTTTCGACCTGATATTCTAGCTAGGTTGCTATTAGTGGGGTATTTGTTCCATTGATAAATAGAATAAGCCTATTTGCCAATCAACCCATTTCATGGATGCTCAAAAAATAGCATATACACTTTTTAACTGAATTCCCGCTAAACGCGGGCAATCCCATCCCTCAAGCACCCACAAATTAGCCTTGGAAAGACAAGACATGTCTCCACTTGCCTGTGCGTACTAAGGAGATCATGAATTGATGACAGCAAATGACGTCTGCAAGGATTGACTACAGCAAATGACCAAGTATGGCAGGGGGTCACTGCAGGAAGCATGTGACCCTCTGCCATGCCTGGTATTTTGTGGTAGCTGGTGAAATCTATGATTTTAATCACAAAGGTTTGGGTGGCTAACTGTTTTGCCAATCATTCAATGCTGTATTCTCAACTTTAATTTTCCCTGGCATTGTTGGACCCTATCATTTTAATTCATTTCATTTTGAAATTCTTTAAGGAGGGTAGCACTTCAGCAAAAATGTTGGTTTTCAAGGGCCCCTCCAACTAGAGTACAAATACATTGTTGAGAATTCAAGCTTTCTGTTCGATGGTAAAAATTCAGAGCAGAACGAAACAAATTTGAGCTTAATGTTCTTCGTTGGCATATCAAAGAGATGTTTCAAAGCATTATCTATTTTGTAGTAGTGAAATCATTATGTGTTAATGTTCAGCACTTTTGGCTTCTTCAAGAAAAAGAAAACTTTTAGGATAGGACAATAATAAAAGTGAAAAATGGGTATGGCTTCATTATCCAGGCATCTGAAGGGTGTGGCGTTGAAAGCTCTTCATAATCAAGCACACTCCTTATCAACATGTCCTAGATCCTTCCCTGCTTGTTATGTATTATAGGCCTTGAGCGCACTAGAAACAACTTTTAAATAATGCCTCTTCACCTATTGTGTGCTTGATCATCGAGCTAGCACGTCCTGTCAGCACTCGTTGCAACTAAGTGCGTTCAAAAAACTAGGGTGCGTAGGAGGTCTGGAAGAATGCAAAAGGTCCTCACCAAGACAAAAGGGACAGGAGTGCTGCCTCAGAGCAGCACTTTCTATTCACAATCACCCGTATGAAAGCGTAAAGTGGTGGGGTGCTAATGTAAAGGAAATTGGATTATTTTAAGCCCAGTTTACACTATGGAATTTTCGAAAAAGACTTTTCGAAAGATTGCTAACACTTTCAAAACGCATAGCAGGACCTAGGTAGAAATTGCCACCATCTGCATAAGGCCCTGACCAAACGACTCGATTTTTCACTCGAATTTTCTCTCGACTTTTCTACTACTCACATTTCCGCAACGTATATCAGTTAAAAATATTTGCCATCACTTATATTTGCCGGTCCAATGAGAGGCCACTGGCATGCTTTCACTCGACTTCCTCGACAAGGTGGCCACACGAGTCGATTTTCACTCAACAACAATTCCTTTGCTTGATTTTTTTTGACAAAGATCAAACTTCACTCTACATCAATTAACTCCAC
>OLMO02000286.1:5383261-5399337 GCA_900291935.2 Cassiopea xamachana
ATTATTCTCTTTGTTCTAATTATTAGTTTATACTGTAACTGTCTACTCTTAGGTGCCTAATTGCCGTTCTCCCCGCTAATTAATTTGTGAAAATTTTTCCAACTCCCCGCTCTTCTTAGGACCCCCCGCGTATTAGTTTCTGCGCAAAACTTTTCAAACTGTGTTTCAAATAGATGTTTTGATCAAACTTTCTTGTCTGTTAGCAATGTTGTTGTGCTGCTTACCACAGACGCCCAATTTATGAACATAGAGCGCTTCATAGCAGTGCTATCTTAGATTTCAAAGCATGTTTCCTACCCTCCCGCTTATTCTGACCCCCCTGCTTATTGATTTCTTCCAATGTTTCCAACCCTTCCCCCGCCTATTCCGACTCCTCCCGGCAATTAGGCACTTAAAGGTAAGTATTCACCTTTAGCAGGGCCTATGTTTCACACAACTATGCAAATAGCTATCTCTTCCAATCATATTTTAAGGTCTAAACAAGAAGTCTATTGCATTTCGAAAAGGGCACTTTTGCTCCCCCTGCTCCCCCAATTGCAGGGCACGAGGGACGCTTGCCCTTCTTCTTCCCTCTCCAGCTTGCCTGTGTTAACTCAAATTCAAATTCCATTACAGCGACATTTTAATTCACTAGTGAACTTTATATTACCTCAATAGAATTATAATAAGTCCCGGATTCATTCAACGAGAGGCGCCAGATATGTTGAGATATCTTTGGATGATGCAACGATATTCAAAGGAGAAATTGCAAGGTACTCAGAGGTTTCTGTTTGCCGTTGATCAAATTCACTAAAGTGCACCCAGTGTCAAATCAGATGAACTGTTTGATGCTGTTAAGTGAACTCCTCCGCATTTAGTAGATTAGGATAATTGCTATTGAATCAAAACTACCCTTTCAGGTGTGATTGAATGCAAAGCTATCAAATAGACAGACGTTATTGCAAATCCCACTGAATCCTATCGTATTGTTTTGAATTGCCATAATTAATTATCACAATTGTAAGCATGAGATAATTATCTTTCCATCTCCGCAGGACAGAAAATGCCCTTTTGCCTTTCTATGAACACTTTGTGTATGGTGGCCCATCGTTATCAAAGTTTTTCTTTTTCAATTTTTGCACTTCAAAAATTATTTTGCATTTGAAAACAGACTTTCAATTGCATTTTCTTATTTTCAAATACGACTTCAACATAAAGTTAGCCTTGCTGTGACACTGTTTTAGCTGCTCGTATAAGGATTTGGCAATTCTAAGGGTCTGGCATACTGAATGCTCCTCTCTCGTCGCTCTCTTTTTCCCCTTGGGTCATATAAATGGTTTTTAGTCCTAGTTTAGCTCCTGACTTTACTGCTTGTGAGAGCTAACGGCCAGCGGGCACAGAGCTCAAATGTGACTAGCAGGAATGGGTCATTAATAATGAGCCCAACGCTGGAACATCGATATTCTTGAGTTGTCAATACTAAGAGTTTCTAAAAGGTAACTAAAAGCTTTTATTAATATCAAAACGTAATCATGACCCCGAACTTTTTATATCTTTTTTTCATCTATACTTTAGCATGAATATTTTTTGTACGTTTGGTGAAAAACACGTTTATAAATTAATAAAATAGTACCGAGTTCATTTCATGTAGCCAGCACCAGATATATCCGGAGCAAGCTTTGCATTCACCTTGGCGTACTGGCGTGATATCGAATATTTACAATTTATGGCTAGCGCCTTCGACAAGTTGTATGGCCATTTCCAAGCTTGCAAGGGATATAGGGATGACGTTCTTACTCGAATTCTATTACTTTGCTACCTTGGCATGAGGCCTATGATCATTAAATGAATCTTCGACGCGAGCTTTATACAACAATTCTATATTATATAACAATTTCATATTATACAACAATTCTATATTGTATAACAATAACCTGAAATAGCTAGGGAATTTTCTATAATTGTTATCCTAGTCAAGAAAATCATATTATTCAGCAAGCATATCATTTTCATTAACTATTGACATAGTTGTTCGCAAAGTCGCTGCTCTACTTGTTGTCGGTAGATTTGAAATTTATCATTTAGCAGTGTAAAATAGCAAGTATGTGTGTATTACCTCTCTATTAGGCTCCATTTTCTTTACTTCTGGTTATAAATATGTGAAATGGGGGTCAGAGAAAAAGTCGATGTTATTCACTACCATTCAGAGAAAAGTAAAGGAGTAGTCAGGGAGTTATGATTCACATATTGGGTATGAACCCTGTCAACGTAATTCTATTACTGATCATCTCTTACTAATAGATATCAGAATATCGAAGACCTCTGACGAAAGAGGGCAAACTCCATCAATAGCGTTCATTGTCTTGTTCAGAAAATGTACAATATCTGACCAATCAAGAGTTTGATCGGCATATTTCTACCAGTCACTCTTGAGTTCCATATGCATTGGCCTTTCGTTTTCATAACCCACATAGTACAGTGAAAGATATCCCACCGAAGATATTCAATCATCTTACGCCGTCTGTGTCAACACGAATACTTGGTTGATAACGCTGGTCCGCTCAATACAATTGAAATTACGTTTCAAAATGAAAACAAAAGTTAGCTTGAGATTGAAAATGCATTTCAAAGTGAAACTTCAATTTGAAATTGAATTTGAATTCCAACTTAAAGTTGAATTCACGTTTGAAAATAAAAAATTGATATTTAAATTTTGTNTTTTCAAATGCAGATTAATTTTGAAAGTGCAAAAATTAAAGAAGGAAAGCTTTGATAACGACGTGCCACTATAATTGTGAGCACATCCACCTGGGAATTTAAGTCAAGCATGGCTCAGTTTACCTACTTCGACTCAGGATATGCTCCTTCATAGTCTTTTTAAGAAAGATTAACTAGGCTGGTCATGACCTTTACTTGAAATTTTCAGATGGGATGTTACATATATAGATATCAGTTTTTTGTATTTAGATAAGTCTTTCTCGCAAGTTTTTTTTGTTTTTTACAGAGCTAGTGGAGTTTTATCGAAAGAGGCTGAGCCTTATGGAGATGTATGTAGCTTCTGCTTTTTAATGCTTGTCTTTTGTAGCTTTTATGCTCAGAGCAATGGCGGTGCGTGGGAAATCTGGTTGGTGGAGCACACTGAGATTATGGATGGGATATCTAGCACCCCTCAAGCCCCTTAAATGTGCAGCGGGGATAATTTTTGTCTTACTACTCAGGGCTTATGGCACAGTTAGTGAGGGCCTAGTCACTTCACTTCCAAGGTTACCTTGTGCTGACTAACGATTAAAAGGATTTGTTAAGAGGCTCCCTTTACTGCCTTTACTTCAATAAAGAAATATTTCCACGGTGAACAAAAATGCCGACTGAAATTCAGCAGAATATGATATTAAAGGTTTGATAGGACACATTCCATTGTGACCCGCTTGTTCAATGTCATATTCACTCTCGATAGATTTTAAACCAATCCGATGTCAGCTATAGTTCAATTGCCATTGCACTAGGAGCTCTATCTTAACAAATTTTCATAGTTGATATGGATTTAGTGGGGTAAACTGGAATGTGCTGCGAAAGAATACGAAAGGCTCTGCTGTTCTGCAATAAAGAAGCCGCGTGGGATCACTAACGAAATACAAACTGATCAACTGATTGGCTGGATCTTCTATTATTCGTGGTATACCCTGCCATAATAAAACGCTATGGGGATATGACCTTGCAGCATTCTTTCTAAAGGCTGATCAAGTACTATTAATGGGAGAGGAATTCTGTTGTATCTTGTTCTAGTTTCGAAGAAATGGATCTATTCATAAAAGAAAAACTATTTCATGAAAATCCTTGGTGGGGGGGGCAAGGTTCCAATCCTGCTCCAATAGACGCGCCGCAACTGGCTCTAGTGGAATTATAATTCTGAAGTTTAAGTCGTTTTTTCATATAGTGCTCAGTTCAAGTGCCTTAGATTGCAACCAGTACCTAGGAAAGTAAAAAATCAAGCTTCTCATGCAGGAAATTGTCTAAGATGTAATCTGCAGGGTAATAGTAGTAAATTTTCATTAAAGCTTTGGGCATCATACGAAGTGATAACTGACTTTTCCAGCCAGAATTTTAAGCAATTCACCCCCCTCCCTCATTACATATCCACCAATTTTCACCCTTTGAAGAGGCTCCTGTCTTCGATCACCATTTTTTTCGGGCATCATCTTTCCTTTGGATGCCTCATAGTTTCTTTTCTTGTGCTGAGTTCACACTTTAGATTTTCGTCTATAGATTCGGAAACTCACCGACAAAACGAAGACTGTCGGTAAGTTTAAGCAAAGACGCCGCGGCGAGCAAAGTCGTTCTTCTTTTTGAAGACTTTTGTCAATCGAGCGATAGAATTTCATTTTCGTTGCTTTGTTTCCTTATTTTTCAATATCCAAGCACAGATGAATGTTTGAAAGATATCTTTTTCCATGTTTAATTCATCAGGTACAATGCGCAAATAGTTTTGCAGAACTAGTTACTGTAGACTAGTGTCTATCAGGCTTCTTTCTTTTCGTCGGTGACTTTCTGAATCTATAGACAAAAATCTATAGTGTGAACCTAGCATTATAGAAGGGTATCTTTTTGTGATTGACTCCATAGCAATGGCAACATCATTGCTAACCAAAAACATAACCGGCCTATATTGCATCCTTGAATTATTGAACAATTTCCTCTAAGCTTGAAATGTGTGGCATTACGGAGAATGTTACCTCGCTTCTTGAACTGCAGGAAATATTCTGCTTTTTTAATTGCTGAATGGTGCAAATTGGCTGACCAATGTTTTAGGAAGAACTGTACTGGAAAATTTTTTTTAGATAATTTTATTCACAACTGATGAAGACATTCTAGAGGAAGTAGCAAAACACGATTTTACATACGAGTATGATATCTACGACTCAGAAGAGGAACAGATGATACAATCTGTGGAACAAAATAGACCAAAGACAGCTGATGAGTCTGATTTTTCGGTAAAGTTTTGCTTGATGTTTTCTGAAAAACTAGTGCAGCAAGTGAACTTTGTTTGTTTGTGTGAATTTATTATAGACTTGGGTCAATATAAATGGGATTCTGGATTTTCATTTGCCGCCTTTTCTGTATGCATTTATAACATCATTGTATTTTCAAAAAATGTGTCCTAAGCTTTCACTATAGACTTCTGCAGCTGCAGAAAATCTTCCATAAAGCTTTCTCTATTATGTGCTAATATGTTTATGCTTTGCAATTTCTGCGCTGGTCAACTCGTTGCGATTTTTCGTGTTAATTCCCAGGGTGTATAATTCTTTCAGGAGATTCTCGATAGACCATATACATGTCCGAAGTCAAGACGTAATGATTGCAGTCAGTTCATGTCACAAGAAGGTAAAGTACTTTACTTGAATCACCTTCCTTGAATAATGAGAATTGTTGTAAACAAATTTAAAATAGATTGAAATACATTTTGTTGAAAAGGACCAAGTTGTCAATTTTAATATGCACTCTAGACTTAACAAGGAGGTTTTTACAAATGCTCTCCTACTTAAGGAATTATTTACGATGTTTTCATGCTGATCTCCTGCTGCTCTTTTTTGTCCATGTAACATAAATACATAGCATGTATCGTTGTTTATCTGGGTCACTGCACTTTGTCATTTATTGTATTCATAAGCAAAAGAGAGGGTGTGGCCTCTGTTGGACAGAAATTCGTTTCATTCGGGCAACTTTTTTCTGACAGCTTTCCAAATCTCTCTACTTTCGAGCAGAGAGCTTACAGTCCTTTAAATTCAAAATACTACTACGCCCATGATTGCATTACACTGCAGGATGTTATGCTATAGTGCATGGGTGGCCAACCAATGAGAGAAGCTCAGAGCCACATTCTTTACAATGATGCTGCAAAGAGCCACATCAAGCTCATGGGGATACATGAGCATCACCCCTATGCTTTTCTCGCACAAGAAAATTTCTTATTGAACTCAGGCTAAGTAAAACTACATTAGAACCACGTCCGTCGATATGAGTTTAAGAGCCGCATGAAGCAAGGCAAAGCGCCGCTTGCGGCTCGCTAGCCGCAGGTTGGCCACCCCTGCTATAGTATATGTATTCTAATCCATTGGAATATTCTTCTATTTTAATCCATTATATTATTTTATGGTTTATTGTATTGTGTTCTGTTGCTTTGCCTTGTATTGTATTGTATTGCATTGCATTGTATGGCATATAGTTACAGTGTATTGTATGGCATTGCATTTCATTACAGTTTATTGCAGGGTAGTGTATTTCATTGTATTGTGCTGTATTGCATCTGGTTGCATTGCAAGTTTTATTTAGCAATTCATTCCAGTGTTTTATGCTGCGTTTTGTTGCGTTGTGTTGCCTTGTAAAGTAGTCTATTAATGCTTTGCAATGACATGAATTGATTTACTCTCTTTTGTATTTAGAAGCTTACCATGTAGAGTCAGATCAGCCGTTGCAAACAGAATATGCTGGAAAAGGTGTCACAACTAGTATTACAACTATAACTATGAATAGGCTTTCAAACAATGCATTGTTATAAAGTATCAAGACGATCCCTTTTACTGTAGATTTCAGCTTCGTTTCCAGCACGACCTTACCTTCGTTTTACATTTAAAGTTGAAAATTTTGTCGTTTTATGAATCCCCTTAGTGATTTTCATCGTAATCACATGCATCAGAAGCACAATTATCTTTATCTGAATATCACATTTTTACGTAATAAACTTTAAGCAAAGTATATACCTGCTTTGGCAGTTACTGCACCCTGGAAGCATGATACCATTAATACACTTCACTATCATTGTCCAAGGCCCAGGGCCGTACTGACAGAGAGTGTGTGGATGTCACAACCCTAGCCAAAAATTATATCTGCATATCAACAAAATGTCCATTTTCTATCGGCACAGCACCATTTTGTTGTCATGATAAATTCGCCAATTTTTCATCTCTTTTCTGGTACCATTGTGACGCCAAAATTGGCATTGGTCACATTTGTAGTCAAAATAAAGGGTTGTATTTATAGTCACAGCACAGCTCCACCCCAAAGCCACTCTTTCCTTCCTCCCATAATGCATTTCCTTCCTTCCTCCCATAATGCAATTCCTTCCTTCCTCCCATAATGCAATTCCTTCCTTCCTCCCATAATGCAATTCCTTCCTTCCTCCCATAATGCAATACCTTCCTTCCTCCCATAATGAAATTCCTTCCTTCCTCCCATAATGAAATTCCTTTCTCCCATAATGCACTTCTATGCAATTCCGTGTGGCAATCATGTTCAACCATGTTGGCAGAGTGTCTATTTATCATCTCCTGCCCATGTTTGTCGCCCTGCACCCATCCCTCCCAGGTGCCGCAGCATTTTTGTCGGCAAGTGCTATCCCCTACACCCCCCGAAGAAGATTTTGTTGGAATAGCCCTGGTAGGATTAATAGCATGGAATAAAACATAATTTACCTACTACTGGTGACTATTAGTCATGCACATTTTACTCTGGTATTAAAACTAACTTCAGTGGTTTCTGTGTTTTTAGTTGTTCGGCTGAATTTTACAGAAACGTGGGGAGATGAATATTATCTCGGCCTCACTGGCATTGAAGTCCTCGGAGAGAATTTTGAATCTATTCCAGTCGATATGGAGTGGATGGAGGTACAGTCATTTCATATTTCGTGGCATTGAAATATAGTTCGGTTAGAAATTGCCAGAGTCCAGAAAAATATCAAGCTGTCCTCCGGCAGTCATTTCTTTATTTTCAAATTTCCTCACCATAAAAAAATCAAATTGAAGCTTTCCATATTGTTTATCGATTCCCCCATACCTAAATGGCCTCAATTGCGTGCGTCAGAATCTTCCTCAAGCCATGTTTTCTATAGAATTACAGAGCCTTCCTCACAACTAGCATAAACATAGGGAACCTTCCTCCACGGACCCATCACTTTTTCTGGACTCTGGATATTGCTAGTTTTCACATTGAATAGCGTTCCTGTTATAATTATTTTCAATTTTCTCTTTACCTATGTCGAAGGCGATTTCCTATAATTAGTTTTATTCGATATAGGTAAAGATTAAATTGAATAATTATCGTAGCAACGATATTTAGTTGGAAGTGTCTGAAAAAAATTTTTGTCTCTAGACAAGCTTTGCACATCTCAGCCCGAAAACTCTTGTATATTTAAAGCAAATAAGAGACTTCATAGAAATCAGGGAAAAATTATGGAAGCGTTTTTTACCAAAAAATTATCATGGAATGATCAGGCAATTCTACTATGTCTAGAGATAGTAAGGAAATATTAGGGAAATTGCTTGTCTGGGCTTCTTAAATAATTGAAGTTTCAAATATGCTGAAATTGTGGCAAGAAAACAAATTCTGTAAATAACGAAAATGTTGGTTTATATTTTTATGATTAACTTAAAGAACGCTTCTTTGCTCAGATAGACTAAGGTTTGCTTAAACAGTCCTGCATTGTGACGAGTGTAGTTTATGGTATTTCCCCAGGACTTACATTAAAACTAGGGTCTAATTTGGAAGGACAGCCTGGTCTGTGAATTTTTCTATTTGCATATAGATATCCTTTAGAAAACTGAAGGACTGCTAATTCTTGATGCATATTCTTTTTACCCCTATCATGTGCTTGCGCTTTATCTAATACGTCCAGTAAAGGTAGATCGTTTTAGAATTTCTTTAATCGCGTTTTCATTTATTGATTGATTGATTGAGCCTTCTTGAGCATTTTAAAAGTTGTAGTGAAAATTGGAATTTGTATTGATTAACCCCCTAGTATCAGATGCATGCTGGAATTCTTTATAATCTCCGAAAGAGAAGAATCAATTAGCACGGTTTTGTAGACCATAAGTGTAGGCAAGTCATTGGAGAAAACCCCAAACTATATTCCTATTGCAGGAACACTTGAAAATTACTCTTGTAGTGTATATAAGTTGTTTTGTAATGAATTCGATACTAATTTTGCTGGTTCAATTGAAAATTTTGTTCTAGAATAGCACCCCAGTGCCTCCGATTTTTTGTCTGGTTACTTTCACGCTGCTGCATGTTTTGTGTTTTTGAAATATCTAGCGAAACCTTGAGTTGCCCTTAAGATATCCTAAAGACTTTGGTTATGCTATAGGAGCTGGCATTTGTGGAGCATCTGTTCCATACAACACTCCTCCGGTGCCCCTGCCAGTTATCTTGTTCCTCGTGAACAACAATGGAGTGCTGTTATTTTAGCCCTTGCTACAACCTCTATGTCTGTGTATGTGCCAGTTAGTTGTATGTTTTTCAAATTTGTTTGTGTCTGGCTGTATGATTTACCCTACACTCATTACTTATCCTTCAAAATTGCAATGCATAAGCGCCTAAATTAGTATTCCAGATTTATTTCAGTTTGTGAGTATTCCTTCTATTCACTGATTGTATGCAAGTTTTTCTTACATTTCAGGCATTTCCACGTGATTTGAACGATTTGGATGATTATGATGATGATGATAGAACCTTAGACAAGTAAGTTGATATAAATTGACTGTCAAGTGTTTTGGATCGTAATGTTTGGGACATAATGCATTTAAGCTGAAATTTTCGGACATTTTAGCAGATTCTGTTGGAAAACACCTAATCACTTTTAGGACACCAGACTATTCATGCTGTGTTACGATATAGTTATGTTCGAAAACTCTACCGTCCGTATTTATTACCAGTTACTATCTCGATTATAGTAGAAAGTCGCACAAAAGAACCTAGGTTTTCCTGAGCAGCGTAGACTGGTTCTTAATAAATGGATTGGTATTCTTAATTCCAGCCTGCAAGGTTCTTAAAAACAGCACATGCCTTGCGTGGATTGACACTGTCTTCAGCATAAGAGTTCTTGACGATTCTTAGCAACAGTTTAAGTCAGAATCCTTGTATCATATTCTTATCACATATGGTGCAACTTGAAAAGCACAGACAGCCTATGAAAATTTCTACCTATAAACTTTAAAGCCAAACAGCATGAAATCCATTATATAAGAACCGTTCCCATTTCAGCCTTTATGGGGTTCTTATTTAGGGTGTTCAAGCACTGAAATTTCACACTCAAGGTTCTGATAAAACAGTTTCTTTTATACGGCTTTATGCTGTAATATAATCACTTTTGCATCTGCACATTATTTTAGTCCCTTAGGAAGTTATTTCAGCAATCGTACACGACCTTAGAGAGAATCAATTTACTTATTGTGATTGATATTGGCGAATCTTGAAGTTTTCTAGCGGGGAGATGGTTTGAAATGACAAATATTGTTGCCAAATTGCCGACCATTATAACCATTCACATGATTGAAAATGCTATTTTGCTGAGAAGTTTCTTCCATTCTACCGGTCATCTGTAAATATGCCGAGCACTTTCGCCCCTGCTGATGTAAGGGTCTGTCATGTAATCTCCAAACAATATAGAAATTATAAAGGTATTGTTAGGATCTTTCATTTAATCTCAAAAATATATGAAGGATGGTTTGACGTTAGTAGAATGATGAAATAATGGCTTTTAGATAATTATTTTTAAATGGCCAACAGCATGTTGTTTCGTAGCTTGCTGTTTGAATTCTGCTGCGGTAGGTTGTCACAAAAGTTGAATTGCATGTTGGAGATATTTTCAGCTTATANAGATTTATTCAATCGCAATACACACTAAAGTGATTAGGTAAGCATTTACAGAAACCTTCCAAAGCAGTTTGTGATTTGCTTATATGTTCAGTAAAAAGAGCTTCAGGTATAAATTGGGAGTTATAGAAAAGATTAGAATCTGTAATATTTGTCGATTTATATATCAACAATCAACCGAGAAAGATGGGTATGAGAACGAGCATAAATGAGTAAGAGAAAGTGATGAATTTTCTATTAGCACGCTGACAACAGAAAATATATTTTTCTGAAGTGCCACACCCGTATAAACATTTGCATTTATTATTTTCNCCTTATTATTAAATCATCAAGAAATTAACAATTATCATCCGCATCACTTATCATATTTTCTGTATGCGAAGTAAACCATGGACTATTCCAAATCTTCTCATCTACTGACTGCCAAAGTCGTACTAGTACCCTTTTACTTATTTTTTGAAGCATTGTAGCATTATATAATTATTGTATTACCAGCCAAGCCAAATACAAGTTACCTGTCGTTAGCGAGATTTGTATTGGTATGATTAGGTTACAAAGAATATATATTAGCAAGTTTCAAAAAAAGAATTATCATGCAAATCCTTTCATTAAAGCAATTTCCGCTTAACACCCTCAAAAAATATTTTGTTAGTATAGCACTCCTCAAGCACGTTTCTTCCCCAAGCGCGTTTCGTTAGTATAGCACCAGTTGCATCTCTAAGTCGTATGATCATTCTTCATTCCAATTTTTCGACGTTTCGCACTTCCTCGCTCACATCATTCTAGCAACATTCTAGCTGAATCGCGCCATCTGCAACATTCTAGCTGAATCGCGTCATCAGAAATCAATATTCTTAGTTGGTTCTCTAATCTCGTGAGCAGGTTTTCTGAGAGCCCCTTATCGTTAATTATTATACTGTTTGGAGAGAACCAATTTGGAATTACCATTAAAACGCTTCTTCATATCTTTTAAAGGTTGATTGATGGTGAAAATGTTACCACCTCTGATGAGCACATGTGGCTTATACCATTCTCTGCAGGCGAATCCCACACTATCACCATCACATTCCCAGAGAAAAAGCGACTCACAGGAATTCGTATTTGGAACTATAATAAAAGCACCGAAGACACATATAGAGGGGTATTCTCAACTTTATTGTTCAAACTTTTATCGTATAGTCCCGTTTTGGTTTCGATCAGAATTTGTTTTATCAAATTCAGGGGTGGATCCAGGGCTATACTACTGGGGGGGGGCTAACTGATTCATTTAATTGTCTCTTTCATGTGATAAGTTTCTCAACACTATAATTTCCTATAGGAAATATTTTCGTTTGGGGGCCATGACCCCCGGGCCCTCCTTGGATCCACCCATGCACGAAATGCACTTTGGTCAAATTTTGGGGTTTTCGCATGTCATGTACACTGTACCTCGTGTTCACTTTGGTTTGCCTCTATTGCAAGTAGCAAGGGACATTCTCATTTCCAAGGCATCTTTTAAGGATATTCTCTGGTTTGAGTTAGTTGATTTGTCTGTACCCTGAAATTGCCATTGGCTACGCTATTAAAACCCAGTGGTTTAGAGCTCGGAGGACTCATGGGAGGGGGATTGGCCCCTTATTTATTTAGTTAGTAAGTTTGGGGGCTGAAATAATTCAAAGATGGAAAAACAAGATGGTGAAGTAGGCTTTTTGAAAGAAAATCTGGTTGCATGTTTACAGTAAAGGCTAGTTTTTATTGCTGCTTGCAGAACCTCTATTCAGAACAGAAATAACAATATTAGAAACAGCATCGATAGTGGCTACAATAGAAGTTGGCCCGTCACCCTTGGTGACTTTGTACCCGAGTCTGCTTTTTTATTAGCTCTACTCCTTAAGTGAGTTAGTAAATTAGTGAGAGAAAAATTAAATAGTGGTACATTTATAGTTATACTTATATTTATAGTTATATTGATAGGCATACTCAAGTGTATTCAAACGTGGCATATTTATAGTGTCTATTTTTGCGCCTTTTTTTACCATTTTTGGTTGTGATCAATAGTTGTTTTGCATGGTGCAGTATAGGATTACTCTATCGCCTTGCCTATTGTGTTTCTTTTGATATTTTATCAGGCAAAAGTCATGCAACTATTCATTGACGACGTTGAGTTATTTCCAGAGCATGGGTTTTTACTAAGAAAAGGTTTGTTTTGCGAATGATGACAACGTTCTTGTTGTTAAAAACTCTGATTTGCCATTAACAGTGTGTGTACTATGTTCCATCTGTGGCATCGTATAGTGGTGATACTACAACCCAAGCACGCCGGAGATGGGGGCAGAGGGAAGCAAACGCCCCTCCTGTCTTTCAATCAGGGGAGCAGGGGAAGCAAAGGTGCCCTTTTTGAAATGCAATAGAATCCTTTCTAGACATTGATATGATACAAAGGAGATCAAATAAGCTATATGAAAAACAAGCAAAATATTATTGGAAGAGAGAGCAATTTGTATAATTCTGTGAAATATAGGCCTTGCTAAAGGATGGAACGAGATTGTCTCCAAGAGAGGCCTTGGGTCCCAATGAGTGGCCTGTGCAAGGCGGTGCCCCAAAGAGGTACCCATGCAACTCGGTGCCCTTTTGCTCCTGTTGACTCCCCTTGCCCCACTATCTTTCTGGCGTGCCTGCTAATACCATTACCTTTCGCTGTGCAAGGAAAACGACTCATAAACGTATTTTTGTTCTTTTTAATATGAGAATGAAACAAAAATTGTATCATACAAGTTGCATATTAAAATAGCTAGAAGTACATTACAATAGTACTAAGACGATTCCACGTGGAGCAAATATTATGACTATCCTATGATATTACGGAAGAAATAAGATAGTAAAAACTATGAAAAGAAGAAAGATTAACATTACATACATTTACCCATCAAACATTAGATTTAAGCATAATTGCTTGCTCGTTTGTATAATTTTTTTCATGCTTGTAGATCTTCTTGAACTTTGTTTTAGGTCC
The DNA here is from genome assembly GCA_900291935.2 of Cassiopea xamachana. Taxonomy (NCBI): domain Eukaryota; kingdom Metazoa; phylum Cnidaria; class Scyphozoa; order Rhizostomeae; family Cassiopeidae; genus Cassiopea; species Cassiopea xamachana. The sequence goes on from OLMO02000286.1 coordinate 5,396,874, forward strand.
TGGTCATTGTCATTTTGATTTTGCGCAAGATATTTTATTCAGTCAAGAAGAAGAGCTCCATGAAAGAAAGGATAGAGCAAAGTATTTAAATAGAGTTCATTAGTGATGGCGTCATAAAAACCTATTTTTAGAATTTTCATATTTTGAATAAATACAGTGAAAGCTCACCTCAAAATATGTATGTTGAGAAATTTGTATGAATATTACCAAATTAGGCTGAAATACGACCATTTGAAGACAGAAAACTTGTCATAAATATCTCTGTCACAAAATGCATTGATTTGATAGGGACCATATCAGCATTCAATTGCTTATATCTCGGTCATTCTGTTTCAGATCGCCCTGATATTTGTCCATAGTAGCTATTTCTATGTGCTTTTCAGAATTGAAACCCAAAATCAAAATATTCTAAAAATAGAATGTCATTTGCAAGTCAATGTAGAGAAATCAGTCATAGATTTTTAACACTTCTCTCTAGTTTGAAATTTTCGTATCTATGTGCAGTTTTTGCTTGCTATGATGGAGAGTGTTAAGCATCCTGATTTTTGTTTTAGGGAGGATAGCAGAGGCAGACAAGATCTTGAAGGCCTTCTTCTTCTTCCAACGGGGTGTATCCTTATGAAACAGAATTTAATACTTGTCGTTAAGCTATTTGCCTTGTCTAGGGCTCACCCAGACGAGGAAAATTTGTTGTCGACAGCTAAATGTTGTCGATAAGTAAAACCATCGTCTGTGGGGTGAGTTATCGACTACTATTCCTTATATGTGTAAGTTTTCGACTTCAATGGAGTTTCCTCTTTCAAGAAGGGAAACTCCTTAGTGTCGACAACTTACAACTTCAACGAATAGCAGTCGACAACTCACGTCAGAGAGGATGTTTTTTAGTTACATGCCAGACTGCATTGTTTGTAGTGCATTGGGAATATATTCCCCGCGCCATATTAACTGGTTACACCTGCGCGCCAAACCTTATTTGGGTGAAAGCCCTATTCGTTGAGCCATTTTCGCTACTTTCACCCGCCCAATCCATAGTTTTGGCGCTACTTTCACAGCTTCCACCCGCGCACACACCACAATTTGGTGACGATTTCCCGCGCAAAAATCAAAGAATGCAAACTGGCATCCCTATTATTAACATTCACGTTTTTTTATAAGAAAACCATAATTTTGCTTGAGCCTCAATTTTCTTAAATTTTTCTTAACTTTCACTGAAATAAACTAGCTAGAATGAGTTAAACATTCGTTATTAATATTGTATGCATAAATTTGAATTCCATATTTAACATTTTTGATGCAATAATGAACTAAATTTCCATTTTTGGTCAATAGAAACACTAATTTTTGGAAATTAAGCCTCGTGATTTTCTTAGGATTTTCTTAAGATTTTGATCATTTGAGTCTCATTTTCTTGTAAACTTTTTTCTTTTAAAAAAAGTAACGTGTAGTCGGGAAAGGAACTTGATATACCACCAAGCATTTTTCACTCATGCATTTTGCAAGATTTGCAAACCATTCCTGAGGAGCAATTGCCGGAAATTTTGAGTAATTACTTGAATAATCATACTGTTCTATACATCCATTATGAAGCGTAGTTCCATTTTGTTATGAAACCAAAGATTTGAATGGTCAAAGATGAGCTGAAGTTCTGCAAATGAAAAATATTGCATGATTTCGCTCCCAACAGAATCATTAACCTGAAGATTTATATCTTCAGTAATGGTGGTCTTACTTTGACTTACTTTGAAGACCTACTTTTGACTTATTTTGATAGAAGCTCCTTGTGCAATCTTTTTATAGTATTATATTGAGTCCACAATTTCCTACAAAAATATCAAAGGTAAGTTTAATGTGAGGTTGATGGAACGGGAAACAGCAGCAGCTTCCCAATTAATTTAACTGTCCTTTGATTTCTTTTTTAGGTCTTATCTCGGGATAGATGGTGATAGAGTATTTTGATTTTTCTGATTTTTTACTACCATTACTATGATTGATTGCGAAACGATTCACTCTCCCTTATGGGAGAGATTTCAGTATCTATCCTGAGACAGTCCCTAAATCATTAGTCTAGTTTTGTATATTGTAATTTCATCTTGTAAGTGTCACCCATAGTAAGAACCCGGTGACCCTATGTCTTTCTGGCTATGGGTGGCACCTATTCTTGTGTATTTTATTGTGTTTTGTGTTTAGTTTTAATAATTCGTATATCAAAAAAGATTTATGTAGTAAAAGATTTTTCCCTCTCCCCAGGGCACATCCTCCCGTTACGTGGTAGGCCCCTAGCCATGGGGTGACATAGGGTAGCAATTGCCACCCCTGGATAGCAGGTGCTAGCTTTTGCCACCCCTGAGAAATTGTTCTTGCAATTTATTTTGCTGCTGTTTCTTTGTGGCAAAGGAGAGATCTCCTGGACTTTTGATTGAGCTCAACCCTGATCTTTGTGACGTATGGGAAAGTATAGTTTTTT
>OLMO02000286.1:5438854-5469811 GCA_900291935.2 Cassiopea xamachana
ACTATCGTGGTGCTAGTTTAGATCATCTGAATGAGACCATTAACAAGGATCTTGAGCGCCTTGACAATTGGCTTAAAGGGAACAAGTTATCGTTAAATGTAGTTAAAACGGTTTCCATGAATATCTTATCTCGTCAAAAACACCAGAAGGTATTAGGCGAATTAGACTTGAAAATACGTGACACAAATATTCAAAACGTAAAAGAAACAAAATATCTTGGTCTTCAGATTGATAGGCATCTAACTTGGAAAAAGCACGTGGATACAATCTCGCGGAAGGTCTCCCGTGCCTTAGGTGTATTGAAGCATGCAAAAAAGTTTTTACCACAGAACATCTTGAAGAACTTGTATATAAGCATAATAGAGCCACATTTTAGATATTGCTCCTCTGTCTGGGGGTGTTGTAGCACAACTTACATAAACAAACTCCAAAAGCTGCAGAATAGAGCAGTTAGAATCATAACTAACAGTGCATTCGATACCCCTGCCAAACCACTATTAGCAAACCTTGGTCTAAGATCGATCAGCGAACTTAACGAAAATGAGTTAAGACTAATAACTTATAAGTCCCTCAATGACCTTGCTCCAAATTACCTTAAACAACTTCTAATTCGGAATTCTCAACAATCTTGTCAAGCCCTAAGAAACACTGATAGAGATTTGAAGTTGCCACTAAAAAGAACTAATAATGGGCAAAAAGGATATTCTTTCAGAGGAGCAANCATCATCATCATCATCATCATCATCATCATCATCATCAATCAATCAATCATCATCTTCATAGAGTGTCCAATGCCTTTAGCACGCTGACTGTCATGCATCTAAATAGTTCACGGTCTTCTGCTATTCGTACCAATTTCCCATAAGATTTTTCTGTCCACTTCTTTAGGTTGTTCATCCATGTAATTCTTGGTCTTCCTCTGCTGCGTTTGCCATTTATCTTTCCTTCGAGCAGTTGACATTGTAACAGTTTTGTCTGACAATGTTACCAAAATGTTGGCATTTCCGTTTGACAATGATAGACAAAAATTGCTTTTCTGTATCTCATATCCTCAGGACTTCCTCATTTGTTGCATGTTTGGTGTATGAAATTCTTAGCATTTTCCTATATGTCCACATTTCAAAAGCATTGATTCTTCTAGTAAGGGCTTTTGATATTGCCCAGGTTTCTGCACCACAAGTAAGTGTTGACAACACATAGCATTTGATTAGTCTCAATCTGGTAGATATACTTATTTTCCTTGATGTTATGATTTTTACCATGTTGTTAAATGCCCCTCTCGCTAATTCTATTCTTGTTTTTATTTCACCATCGCATTTGCCATTATGTCGTATTAAATGAGCAAGGTATGTAACTTTCTTAACTTGTTCTATTGCTCTCCCTTCTATTGCTATTGTAGAACTCGGTACGATTTCTTTCTTAGTTACAGCCATCACTTTGGTTTTCTTTATATTAATGCTCATCCCATATTCTTTTCCTTTTTCATTTACCGTATTTATCAGGTCTTGTAATTTGAGAGTATCAGTTACCAGTAGCCCAGTATCATCTGCACATCTTAAATTATTTATATTTACTCCTCCAATAACTACACCGGCAGGTCTTCAATTTATCTGAATATCTTTTCCATATATAAATTGTAGAGGTTTGGTGATAGTACAAAATCTTGTCTTACACCTTTCTTTATCCCAATTTCTGATGAAAGCCCATTTTAGTTTTTACCACTGCAGTCTGTTCCCAGTACATTTTGATAATTATTTGAAGGTCTTTGTCATCAACTCCTTTTTCTTTCAAAACACGCTAGTAGCTTGGTGTGGATAACCCGATCGAAAGCTTTTATATGGTCAATAAACATATATACGTCCTGTTGCACCTCTATTGCTCTTTCAAGAATTGTTCATAAATTGAATATTCCCTTTCTTGTACCATCATATACTTGGTCGTACAAATAGTTGGCCAGCCCTGTGGAAACGTAGCCTAAAGATCGGTTTATTTGGTGCGGAGAGCCAAGCTATCCGATTTTTTCACTACTGCGTTTTGGTAGAATCTTGGAAGCCTGTCCGAGGTCTTGCAGCCGAGTTACTCGCTTGTGTCAGATAAACGCGAGTAATGCCAAGTGGTTCGGCCGACCATGAAAAATTCGGTAGACAAATTACTCGGCAACCGAGTAGCTCTGTTCATAGAAACAGGCCAGAACTGCTATGTTCCTTCAAAAGTGTCAATAGTAAACAATCACCTCCTGCAGACATGTGTCATTCATCCCTATTACAGATCTAAATTTTCGAGCTTGCAAGTAGTTTATATACTACGCTGGGCCGAGTACAGTACAAGTCTGCCGAGTAATACGTGAATGAAATTTGGTGGAGGAGGATCCACGGCCCTGAGCGGATGGCAATGAAAGATGAACCGAAGGATCACGGCTAGCTTGATGAAAACCTTTTCGTCGTATAAGTTGGAAAAATAATTATATTTCTTAGGAAATGATCAGAAATCCCTTGCACGTCACAGCAGGGTAGATGACGCTGGTTTTAACTTGCGGGTCAGCAGCTTTGTATATTTGTAAAAGGTGAGTCACGAATTCTTCCTTTCACCAATCATTTGCACGCAACGCTCAAACGCCATGATATATGCCTCGCGGTCCGCATCAGAGTCAAAAACTGCATTGGGCTTCTTTCAAGCTCACTATATTCCTTGAAATTGATCTAGGACGGCTTTAGCTCGGCCTTCAACGCATAGCATTAGAATTTTTCCAACTACGCGGTCATCAGACTTCTCAGAGATAGCGGAACATCTATCAAAATTGCAAATCCATTGACGATGGTCAACGTCCCCATATCCAGTGAACCTCTCTAACTTTGAAAAAATAATGCTAAAGGAAAACAAACCGAAATTACTGTGAGTCGACAAGCTCCTGGCACCAGTTTAGTAAGCAAATAATAAAGTAACTCAACGGCACAATAATAGTAATCTTTTACAGGGCCTGCTCAAAATCAACTAAAGTCAAAGTTGTTGTGTTATGATGAAAACTTAAATGCTTTCATTTTACCCATGGGCTGGAAGTTATACTTGCTAAATTATAAAACTTAGTCATCTATTAATCATGAAGAATCTCCTAGCTAATTAGACATGGTGACATGCAAAATAGAGCAAAGAGTGTATCACTCGTTCGCAGAAGTGCACGAGATGAAAAGTTGTATCATAGCAGCTTTTTGTTAAAGCAGAAGGAATAGAATACCACGGCAGAGAAGAAGCACAAAGTACGAAGGACATTTTTTCAGGTGTGAGTACTGTTCGCAATTGGTGCAAGTGGAAGAGTGCCCATCTCTACGTAGCAATTAGTGAAAGAAATTTTTCCAACTTCGAGCGTTCGTCTTAACGGAGTGTCCGCTATATAGAAGTGTCCTGTAATAGAGAGATGGCTGTATTATTGCCCAGGCACTACCTCAACATCGAGCATAAGTGTTGTGCAATATAAAAATGCGAATGGAGTACCAGAGACCACGAAAGCATGTTTTAAAGGCAGTTCACACGATAAAACATCATCACAAAGAAAATCATCAAACATTATGGAACACGAGTTTTATAAAGTGAGAACATAAATCTTTTATCGTGCAGACTATTTCATAATGCAACTTTGAGCGTTTTTAAACATTTTGGTTGATGTCCGAGAATTTTGCAACACGTAGCAAAAGCCTGATGATGTTTGACGATGCTCTATTCATTAACCAATCAAGTTTGTTGAATTTGTGCTTGTGCAGCATGCTAATAAGTGTTCGCAAAAGAATTTTTGAGGTTGTTTGACGGTGGTTTATAATGTTTTGTGCACCTTGAACATCTGCCCAGTATTGCGCCCCCTCCCCCAACCCGCCCTGCATAATGATGTTTTATCCTGTAGGCCAGAGTTTCCCAAACCTTTCATGCTGCCACCCCCTTGGCTTCCAGTTAGACTCCTAGCGCCCCCTAGCCCATGAAAACAACCAAGCTTTTTAAAGTGAGAGCAACAACATTATATCATCAAACACTACAGTTTTACTGTAGATGACAAGGGACAACTACAGTAATTCCACCTTCATGATAGCAGCTACAGCTGCTATACTGTAGCCCCATCTGCCCAGTATTGCGCCACCTCCCCCAACCCGCCCATTTTGCATTGCTACCCCCTGCTTTCAAAGCAGGACCCCATGGGCCGGCACCGCCCACTTTGGGAAACACTGGCGTAGACGGACCTTAATACCTATGATTATGTATAGNGTTGAATTGCCAGCTCTAGCAAGCTGGTTAAAATTGCTGCTGATGAGAGAAGAGCGCAAACTTTCGCACTAGAGAGAAAGAAGGATTTTTGACTAAAGAGAGTTGTGGCTATTGCTATTGTGGCTTTTTCAGGCTTTGCTTGCAACTAAACTGCCACCACCTGTTCACTCCTCATATTTCTATTTCGAAGCTGGAAAAAATACGACTTATGTGTAGTGTAATTCGGACTTCACATAAGTCGGACTATTTACCTCGTCCTTAGAGATCCTACGCAACGAGTTTGAATGTAAACAGTCAAGAAAAAAAATAACAGGCCTATAAGCTGTGGCATAGTCAAAGTAAAATCGAGTTCGCTTAACTTCTATGGATACCAAGATTATCAGGCGTCAACAAGGCCCCTAAGAGGCTTTTAAGAGGCAGTCTATACCTTGTTTACGCAACGAGAACTAGACCAACCCCCACCCGAGTTAAACTTACCTTACCGTTTGCATCACTCAGGCATTTACTTAGTTTAAGCCTGAGTTCACTTAAACTGGAATGAAACGGGGTGTATTTTCATAGTATAAACAGGGCTCTATTTGCATCACTTGGTGTGAAAAATGGTTTGCAGCGTGAACATTAGAATTATAAGCCTTTTAGTGTTAAAAGGACCATGAAGCACTTCTAAGAGACCAGCCAGACAGGTGGTTTGAGTGTTAGCTTTCAAAAAGAGAAGCAAATTTCGAACAAAATATAGGTTAGCTTTTTCTTTTTGAAGGTCGTTCTCTAAATAGAATTTCAACGTACTTGTGATTGCCTTTCTTTACTTTCTATGCCCACCTCCTTTGTGGGTCTTCATTGTCTTGCAAGTACAAACAATCTGCCACCATTGTTCCTTATCACGTCCTCATAACATCTGATAATTTCTGTTCATGTTTCTTAAGGTTTACTTATGTGCTCTAAAATTCCTTTTTTTGTATGGTAACTTTATGAGAATTTTAGTGCATTTTTCAATATAACNCTACACTGTCGTTGATGGGGAATGCGCATACAGGTTATTTTCTGTAAGAAACCTAGCTTTTGGTCTGGTAGTAAAAGTTTCTTCATTTTGGCCATTGATTTGGTTCTACAAGCTTCTTCAAAATTTCTTAATTTATGAACAAAATTGTTTTTAAAACGTAAGCAAAATATTTACATAGGAAAGCAATACCATTATAACAAACAAAATATTTCAAGCAAGGTCATGTTCAGGTTATTTTGGCTCAGCTTTGCGTTGGACTACCGTAAATCCTTGAATTAGCCTTGAATTAGTGGGGGCTTAATTATTTATTTATTTATTTATTTTTATTATATATTTATTTACTTATTTATTTTTTGGAGTTTTGCATGGGGGATTATTCGAGGGGGGACTTTAAAAATTTCCTGGTAGTTTTTCATATTTCAGTTGACATTTTTCTACTTATAAACCATCTCTTTGATGCTACCACATACAAGCAACAGGATATTTTTTAAGGGANACAGGCACATTTTCGTTAGTTAATAACTGTTTTCTCTTTCCTAGATCTATAAAATACTGACAGACTCTCAAATAAGTACAGTCAAATGCTTGTTTGGGGCTTATTCGATGAGAGCTTATGAAGAATTTTCAGCTCTTGGTTGGGGGAGGTTAATTCGAAGATTTGCTTTAACCGCTTTAAATGTACAAATCGTGTAAAGTTTCTTAGCTCTTTTCCAGTAGTTCTAAAGGCTCCTTCAGTTTGAGACTGTATTGTACTATGTTGCGTATAAACCGGCTTCCTGTCAAGAAAACGTGTACGGTGGTTTGAGTCACCCTTATCAGTTTTTCTTAGCTGATTTTAGTGAAACTGGTTCCCACCAGGGATGTGCGAACTGGGGCGTGGGGGGCATTATGCCCCCTAATACTTTCAAATTTGCAAGAAAGTTGGTCAAAAGAATACAAAAAAGTGCGTGTATGGGAAAGGAAATTTGCTAACTTGTGTAGGTAGTATTGCACAGCGACGGATTTGTTGCCATCAACAAAGTGGCAGAACGAAGCTTCGACAATACCTGTTAACTATGAAGAGCTTCCAGACATCACTTCTTTTCTTATTCCAAAAAATACAAACATGGCTCAGATACAGGCTAAATATTGAAAGGTTATGAAAACTATGAAAAGCTGAAAGCAAATGTTCTCAGAACCAAACGAGCTGTTTATGAATTGCACCTCTGCGATGGACATTTACTGTCTTATCTCATAAGGGACGAGAAAATTTCTCAAAACTTCAGACTGCAAATACTCGGAACTTTCTCTGCGCTAAGATAAAAGTTTTCAAATCAAAATGTAGCACGAAAATTGGTCTTTAAGCCTCAATTTTTAATTTTCTGATATCGTGTACGAGACAAAAACAATATTGCAGATACTACAGCATACCCTTGTGTGATCAAATCATTGCCGTGCTGAAGCACAGTGGTTTGCCTAGGAGAAAATATTCGTTCTAAACTTGAAGAAAACGTAGGAATAAGTAAAATAACGGAATTATCAATATTTAATTGGGTTGCTAGAATGTGTACTTTCGTGCTTGTCATGCGCTGCATGACTAAAGTTCTTCAGAGTTACGAATGTTATTTATACTGAACAATTTCACGTCCAAAATGCCCAAAAGTTGAGCTCTTGTGTGCTGCAAATTGGCTGTATACTAGAGCAATATTTGATCTACGTCCCTATGATGATCTTATTTCACCCTGCATATGCAAGAATGACCTAAGTAAATGTGGGTATGATAAGATTTGAAATGTCTCTACCGATGATCATTATAATAACGCTGGTAATGCGAATTCCAAAACCGCACGAGTAAAATGACATCATAGCAAGTTAGAGCGACTTGATTGCCCAATTCATTGACTACACACCAATCAGCGCTCCCTTATTCAAGCTTTATCATGCGGTCCTTTCTAACGCAGAAGTAGCTTGAGCAACAACAACAGTAGTCCTCTTTCAAAGTTTTGTTATGGCCTAGCTGTTAGAGTCATGCCGTTCCGCACAATCATTGTGGTATAAAAAGTTGCTTCTCATCGATTGAATCTTGTGTTATGGCAATAAGTCTTATTTATAACGGCAGTGAAGATCATTTTGCGAATATTTTAGCTTTTAACACAATTGCAAGTGTGAGTTGAAAAGGAAAGGAGAACCGATGGTGCTACGGTTCTCTTGCCGAAGTTTGGTTTTCGACCAGATGCTATTTTGACTGCTTTGGATTCTATACTTGACAATCCACAAAGTTGGGATGATACTACGCTGTCGATAACCAGAGGATTGCAGCAGCATTTATTAGTGGCCCTTTTCTACAAAATCTGCTGCAATAATAGTTTCTTTCATGGCTTGCAGAACACACGAAGAGCTCTGAGCGACTGGATTTAAAAAATAGTTAGTACTCTTGAATTTCTTCTTGATTTGATGTCAGGCACTTTATAAGCTGAGTTCTTTGCTTCTGTTTTATAAATTTTTGGAGAGTGAAAAATAAGGCTAGATTCGAAGTATTTTGCTATTCTAGATCTAGTCATACCATTTTGCTTTAATTAATTGGTAGAACAATGTCCTTGTTGAGAAGCAGAAAATTTTGAAGATGAAATATGCTTCTCCTTATCAACTATCTCTTACTGAACAACAGCTTCTTTAAATCTGTAAAAATTCAGATTCCCATAGATGAACTTCTCAGGAACTGCTGCAATACCTCAACTAACTTTACCTACAGTCTCTTTTTGAGGTTTTCAAGCTCCTGTTATTAAATGCAACATTGGCTGTATCTTGCTTTTCAGTAGAAAGATCAATTTCTTGTTTGAAGAGAATAAAAACACTTGCATCTTAGGTGCCTATGTAGAACTTATGTGTACAAAGAAATAATAAATAAACTAGAAAATACAGGCCTTCCCTCTATATTCTTTAATTCTGGATAAGTTCATAGAAAAGCATGGATGCTAGTTTTCCTTTCCAATAGAATTAACTTTTTTGATGTCTCAAATTCTTTGAAACATTTGCCTTCCATTTAGCTCAAAAAGAAATAAGCTTTCGTTCCCATTGTAATTTATTTCTTGTAAAAGAATTCAAATGAGACATTAAGTAAGCTTTTGTTCAATGCTTGCACTGCTTTTGTGTCTGTCAAGTAAAGAAGCATCAGTTGTTTCCTAATTTAGTCAAGCAGCGCATTAGCTGATTATGTCAAGAACACTTGTCATGAAATGATACCCTCCAAATTCTGACCACAACTTGCTATTGATGAGAAGAATTCAATGAGTTATTATAGACAACTTGCTGTATAGAGATGACACTGCCTTTGTCTGTCAGTTAAGAAAGCTCCAATTGCTCTTTACACTTTGTGAAGTAAAGTGTTAGCTGATTATATAAATAACATTTGCCACGAGATAGGGCTCTTTAATTTTTTATTGTAATTTGCTATGCATGAGAGAATTCTAAGGAGTTGTGAAAGACAAGTTTTGTGTGCTGATTGCAAGCAATTTCTAACAACTGAAGAATTTCTGATCAGTTTGCTTACCTCTAACTTCTTCATTGCCATGGATTTACTTCAGCACAATGTGGAAACTTAAAGCAAAAGCCAAACTCTTAATATGGGGTTTGGGCTTAATTAATTATAATTTCTTAATGAGGTTATTTGCCTTTGCAGTTGGTAATGACGGTTACTCAAAAGTGAAATGTCAGTTTGTCCAAAAACTTGTCACATTTCATGACTGAAACATCAGTAACTTTTCTAGCTGTCATAGCTGTCATGTTATCCACNCACTTGTATTGTAAATGCGTAGTGAAAATTCAGTTGCGCATGCGCTGATGGTTTGATAAATTTCGCATGAGCAACCTTTTAGAGCTAGCTTCGCCACTGCACGGAGCGCAAACAAGAAGAAATGTGTTGAGAATTGTCCATGCGGCCTTTTAAAAATAACAGACTTTGCGAGGGAGTGAAAGGCTATATCTATTTGTCCAAGCACTTTTTCGCATGGGCAGCCATGCTGCAAGAGAGTTGGCAACAGTATTTTCTGTGACCTTTTATTGTTAGTAACAATAGTTGGTCAATTGGTCAAAAGCCCCCCCCCCCTAACAGAAGGTGTCTCGATACATCACTGGTTTACACTTATGTGAAGAACGTGTTTTCGTAAGCCATCCCAGATTTTACTGACTTCCCGGACCATTAGATATTTTTTCCATTAGAAAATATCATATTCCCGACGTCGGCTATTCTTTCGCCTGGTTTCCGTTAGCCGCAAAGTGCCGCCGATTCAGTTCACTTCATTATCATCTTAAATTCTTTATGCAGGATAAAGCTTAAAGTTTACATAGATCTGGTTTGCATACTGCTCTGTTAAGATCTAAAACTAATTAAGAGAAACCTCTAAATATAGATATTAATATGTACACATCAAAGTTAAAACTTACACAAAGTAAAGAAAAACATATAACATATAATTATATGAAAATATATGAAAGCAAGAAATTGAGAGAGTGAAAGCTCTCGCCTGTTAAGTCTAAACAACTGTAATAATGACCTTGTAGTAATATTTGGCCTTCTATTCCTTCGCATAGGCATTACGGTTTCTGGGAGAGCTTTCTTAGTGAACTCGCTGTAGTTGCTTGCAATATCTTTGATTTACTGTTGAACTATCGGGAAGCAACTGTAGCTGCTGCTAGAAAGGTAAACAAGATCGAATTTCTACAGGCTGCTACTGTAGCTTTAAGTAACTGCAGACGCTGCTGGTTTCAGTGAAAAAGCTTTTATATTAAACTGTAGAACTCGTGTAGAACCGAGAGGACTGGAGACGGAAAATGGCAGAAAGCAAGGGACTGATCGTTTATCATGTTTCATTGAGGAGGGGTTGCTTTCTCAGCAGATGTGCCTGCTCTGAAGCATACCCCCAAATTGAATTACTTTCAAAACTTGCATCCCCCCATTTCAATTCATGTCCATATTTAAAGTTGGTACTTACAATAGTAATTGAATACTAATGTAAATCAACTATTTACGATGCAAAAAAAAGCCAAATAGCTATATATAAAATTTCACGCACTAAAATAAGAAATTAACAAGCTAGTGGTAAGTCCTGCCGGCGCAATCTTTGCGAGGCCAACCTTTTTTGCCTTATTTTTGAATTCTAGAAGAGTTGATTCATTTTTGATACTGTCATCTGGGGGTATTACAGTGGAAAATCCTGCTAAAAGGCAGCGATTCCAGTCCAAAGCTTGTACTTCATACTGTAGGTAACTTCATATTGTAGGAATTTCGGGACTACTGTCAGCAATGCTTTGATTACCAGGCCCTTTTCATTAGCTATAATGCGACCAAAATTTTTATAGTACTATAAAGGCAGCATAGGGGGGTCTGGGGACTAGACCCCAGAAAAAATTTTACAGCTACATTTCCGATAGTGCTAGAAAATGACCCTTTCTAAAAATTAGCGTTGCCAAACTGCAATCCATGATATTTGACAGGCATTTAAAGAAGAAAACAAGATTTCAAATTGATCGATATTCAAAGTTATAGGTGGAGAAGAGCGAACAAGGTCCGTCAGTTGGGCGACCCTGTCCCCTATATTCACTGCTGACTTTGTGACCGACCGTGACACATAAATATGACACATTATATGTGAAACAGCATTGTTGGTCAGGAATCACTGTACAAAGAGCCTGTATGTAGAAAGTCAAACTACTTGAAGGAATTGTGGTAAGAGCAAAAATTCCTGCAATTTGAGAACTTTATCACTGCAAGCAATCAAGAATTAGAAAGCCTGTTCCGTTCATTTGTAGCAAGAATTGGCATGGATTGATACCTGTGTCCATGGTTTCGCCGCTTTACTAGGTTGGTCACATGAAGCGTTATAGTGTTGTTTACTATAATCGTGTTGCCTATCTAGCACAAAGTTCATCAAAGGTGATTGAGTCGGCTACACTCAATCCAGTCTGTTGCCCCTACAGTTAATTGTCAGAGCTGTAGGGTGAGCCATTGAGTCAGATTTTCACTGAAGGGGCCTTGTTAGACAATGTGCCACAGGTCATCAACATCTGCCCTAATTCTGAATCTCTGCGACATAAATCACTATCAACTTAAGGGCTGTTGTCTCTCTGTGCCAACTCACCACCACGTGGAGGTCTCCACCATGGGCTAGCCGACGGCATCATCATGATGGTAATCAATAACATCAATAACTTCATCCCCACTATCATCATCGATTACTAAACAATATTTTGAGGTTTGTATTTATTAAAATTTCGAGCTTGCCATTGGAAATTGGCAAGTTATAGTACCTTTGACCATCCACTATTCCATAAACTCTATTCTGTGTGATATCATTCCGTCGTGGAAGCTTACAATCTCTAAGAAGGCTCAAAAGCATTCTCCTTCAGTACTCATTAAGCAATGTATATCGAGCCATAATTAAAAGTCAATGCAGTATGCTCATGTAATCTGGGGGTCATCTATCAGCTTATTACATTTGATTGTGCCGTTATGGTTTATAAGATCTTTAAAAGCTGAAAATTTATGGAGCAAGTACCACCTAAGGTCCCATTACCCCAGATACAATACATGATTCTGCAAAAATATGAAGATTCCTAAGTATAATTTAGAGTCAGGTACCGCGGAGGGTTGAGAAAAGTGGGGGGGCTAGAACTGAAGTAAAATTTTGTTCTGACTACACATATGATAAAGTCTTTTGTCATAATTTCAACAAGTGCTACAATGAAATTTAACTTTAAAATAACAGAACTGCTAGCTTAACGATGTTTACTAGAACACAAATTTTTCAAAATATCTTTTTGTAAGTCTACAGAATGTCCTCCCTGACAAATTTTCCAAAATTTCTGTGCCCGTTTTCATTGCTAACAAATTGGTTTCATATATCAAGCAAGTTCAATGTATCAGTCTTGCATTTATGAGAGTGAAGAATGGCCAAACTGTTGAATCTCTCCTGTGTCATTTCCGATCTTAGCCAAGTCTTCAGACGCCTTGCCATTGAAAACGATCTCTCTCCTGAAGCACTTGTGGCAGGATTTACGTGCAGTAACTTTGAAATGGTGACTACGTGACGAATTAGTTGACGCTCTTCATTTGGTAGCTCTTTCGATTAACATCAATCATAATTTTCAGTGTGGTATTACCATCATCATAATCATCACCAATGCTTTCCGATAAGGTAAGAATCTTGACGGAATTCCCGACTGACAACGGAAATATTTTTATAGACCTCTTTACTGTGGATTGATGATCGTCGCCTTTTTAATTTTTTACGCTTTGGCAAAAAAGTGGGGGGCTATAGCCCCCCCAGCCCCCCCTGCTCCGCGGTGCCTGAGAGTGTGCCAAGAAAGGATTTTCATACTCTTAAAACCATACCCTTTCGCATTAGGGAACTTCCCACGCTCTGTCACTTCAAAAAACAATTGAAAATGTATTTGATGAGCTGAAAATGAATCAAACACGACCCTCTGGTATAACAGCCTAAGATTCATTGCAATTTTTCTTTATGATGTTGGACTAGACCATTATGATGCGATTAAATTATTATGATGTATCGTTTAGTTTATTTTAATGTAGCTTAATGGTTATTCGTTTAAAAATAATATGAAATTGAATATGAATATATGAATATTTGAATATATGAATATGAATATATGAATATGAATATATGAATATGATATATGAATATCGAATATCACATATTAGTTGTTTGTGAGATACGAAAAGCCTGCTAAAAAGGAAAACACTGAACTCAAAGCATGTAAAGTGATAGCTTGATGCAAATAAGTTGTCATTAAATACCAATAAAACTAATTAAATGATTTTCCACTCTCCTGGTGCTGCAACACCTGTTAAAGCAGCAATAAAAATTGAGATGACAGGTTTATCTATAGAGTGAAATATATTAGATTTCTTGGCCTTTTACTAGACGAACACCTTAGCTGGAAGTATCATCTTTCCCAACTGTCAAAGAATTGTCTAGGAATTGTGGAATCCTCCTTATAATCAGAATCTTTCTACTGATATCTTGAGGTACATATATAACGCTTTGTTTATGTCATTCCTTCTGTATGGTGTTGCCATTTTGGGTCACACCTTTAGTTCCTATATAGAACCACTATTTAAGCTACGAAAGAAAGCTATCAGAACCAGATCACATCAGACAGCTCTCTCACATTCCTTGCCTTTATTTAAAGGTCTACAATTGCTTAGAGTATCAGATGTTTTCAAACTTACACTCTTGACCTTTGTTTATGATTCAATGAAAATGTTGGCACCAAGTTGTTTTCATGGCTATTTCTCTCTAAGTTCCACAGTACACAGTCGTGCAACGAGATAGTCTTGCCGTAATGATCTTTATCTGATCCGCAAAAATACTCTTCGGTATGGTCTGGGCTCAATTCGGTACCTGGGGCCAAGCTATGGAATGAACTTCCTAGGGAAATTAGAACTTCATCTTCAACGTTTATACTTAAAGAAAATTACAAAAATACCTACTAGAAATCATGTGAAACTCTTTACGAGCAAACATTTAAAGAATACAATTCTAACATCTGTTAACCTTATGCAGATGCAATTTAGAAAAACAGGCAAGGGGGGCTCTATTCTCGTTAGTTAAGCTACTTAGAGAGTTCCTCCTTAGAATTCAGCTATCCTACATTAGATCTTCTATTAATTATGTCTCTTATTTCATTTTTGCTTCTTCGTATAATATTGAACTGTAGTATTGTAATTAAGCAAAGTTTGCTTGTTGTTGTTGTTGTTATGTAATGATGTTGAATTAGTTAGTTAGTAGTAGTTGAATTTGAAATTGAATTGAATTTGCTGCAGAATATATGGCAAAGGTAAATATTTTGATGTCTTGGAGCAAGACACTCTGAGAAGATTAGGTCTAGCAAATGGATTCAGCAGGGTTAGCATTTGCCCTAAATCTGTTCTTGATAGCCAGCACCAGAGGTTAATCTTGCTTACTAGGTACAATTTTATCAACCTAGCTCATTCCTTTTTATCTTAATACTGATAACATTTGATAAAGACTGGTGCAAGGGCTTTTGATAATGCAGCTATAAGAGAATCTCCTTTTTAGATGTTGGCCATGTGGTTATTACCTTAAAAGTAAAATACCTTTTAAGAAATTTGTTAACAAAAGCTTTATATTTTGCTACGAGTTTGGCACAGGAGTAGAAATTTAATATATACAAATATATATATATATATATATATATATATATATAAACATATATATATATACATATATATATATATATATATATATCACGCCTTTATGCTTAATTGGAAGGTAGTTACACTCTGTAAACTGTCTTTTAAATAATGCTTTAACAAGTGTTTTATATTTTGCTAGGAGTTTGGCACAGGAATAGAAACCTTCGGGGATGTAATTAGGAAGAGGACTGTCATCAAGTAATAATGTGGGACAAAGCAAAGTCATGGAGAATAACAAAATTTTACCTCCATATAGCCTCTCACCAGCTGGTAAACTAAAGGCAAGATACACTTAAGGAACTGTTATATAGGGAAGGACTGCTGGGGCCACATCCCACACACTTTTGTAAAGATTTTCAGTAGAAGCAACTTAACTACCATGCTGACGCTAGGTATTCTATATAAAGAGACAATCCAAGTGACAAAAGATCTCAAATATACAAAAATAATGTCATTGCTGTAAGGTAGCCTTGCTTTGTTTAAGTTTCACAATGGTAATGTAACATTATTTTTCAGAAACAAAACTCTTATTCTGATTGAAATTTTTGTTAGAGGAATGTCCACAAGTCACTTAGATGTGTTAAAATTCGCAATAATCTCCCTCTGCACAGCAACGAAGAGATAAACCAAAAGAAATAACTCCAATTGCTTTTTGTCAAATGTAAACGTGAGAATCAAAACAGCAAGCCTTACAGAAAAACCAGACACTCAAGTTGAAAAACCAGACAGATAAAACAAAACAAAACACTCCCTAATAGATCAAGTTCTAGACAACAAAACAGTAAAGTCAGACAACAATTGATGTCAATCAAATGTTGTCAAAGTCCATTCTCAAAGAGCGCTGCTTACTTTCATTGGTATTCAACAAGATGTGCACCATTAAAGATCCCTCACCAACGTCAAAGCCTATCCCTGTTCATGATTTACACTTAAATTGCCATTGTCAGCAAGTTAGCTTTTACTTGACTCATGCAGTAAATCTGCCTCTAGCGACTTCATTCACATTCATATCCCTGTCCACAACCTTTTTATATTGAACACTGCTAAACTATTCTGTAGCCATACATGATCAATCTTATCAATTCTATATAAGGACAAGATTTTGTATCCTTTTATAGTTATCAAGTCAAGAGAGTACCAAAAGACACTATTTCTATATTTATGTAGCCATGCATATTCAACATTTTCCTTTTTAAATTTATTAGGTTAAGTACCCAAGTATGCTACTGAAATGTTTTTGCAGCCATGCATCATCAATCTTGTCCATTTTTTATTTGTCAAGTCAAGAGAGTATCAACGAACACTTTCAGAATATATATGCAGTCTTTCTACTGACTTGAAAAATAGTTACATTCTCAATGAAAAGGCTGGATTGTATTTGGCTGCTAATGGTGAATTATGGTGAATACTTCTTCAAAGAAGTTGTGCAATAAAAGATGTAGTCAGAAGGGCTTGGCCAATCACATGTGGCAAGACGGTCAAATAGTTTTCTGCATCCGCCACTGTTATGCACTATTAAGTACCAAGTAAACGCGTGGAAGTTTCATTTAAGGTGGAAGGTGCTGAGTCGTACTGTAAAAATGCAAGAAGCAGCGGCATAGGAAGGAGTAGGGAGATTTACACCATCACATAGACGAAGGCCATAAATGTATTAGGAGAACATAACACAATCCATTTGTACAATAAAAAGCTAACCAGGATTCAACCTAGATTGGTGTTTGCACAATTATTTGAGAAAGCATACGTGGGTTCAGCCCGGGTTAAACCCACTTCTGGATATGGGTTAGCTGTACCAGAGTTCAAACTGGTTTAGCCTTCGTAGTATAGACAAGCAATCCAAAGACTTCATGATCTTATATCCTGCTACATGGAAACTGGAAAATGAGAACAGTTAATGAGAACGTTCGATTTATCTATATTTAACTATTGCCCACTTGCTTGGATGTTCTGTGACAGAACTTTGAACAGTAAAGTTAATCATGTTCACGAAAGGGCATTACGCATTGTGCACAAAGACTGCAAAAATTATTTTAGCTCCCTTCTGGGACAATCTAATGCGATATCTACTCTTGTAAGAAACCAACAGTTGCTCATGATGGAAATTGTTTGAAGCAAAATTTGATCTGAATCCAACTTTTATGAAAGATACTTTTATAGAGCGAAGTATTACCTACAATCTAAGACATGGCAATGGCACTCAACTCCCTAAGGTATGCACCGCTTCTTTTGGAGTAGCGACTCTACCCTATCTTGGAAATAAACTATGGAATAATCTGCCACACGATATAAAATAGTCAGATACCTTTTCTACTTTCAAACAATAAATTAGAGATTGGAACGGTGATAGGTACAGCTGAAGGCACTGCAGACGGTATATCCCAAGACAAGATAGGAGCCTTTAATATAGTAAATTTTTAATTTTAATTTGCAATTATTGAGCTTGTACATATATTTGTCTTATCTTTTAACTATAGGTTTGGATTTTTTGTAAATATTGCAGAGTAGGCTTAATTTAGCTATAGTTTAGCTAGCCTTTTTGTATATTAGCCTATGTTAAGTGAAGTGATGATGATACACAAATTCAGGGATGAGGGCATTGGCAACCTAATAAGGGCATTAGCAACCTAATCAAATCAAATTGAAAGCCATATAGTAAGGAATGCCATAAAGAACAAAGCCCCTAGATGCAAGAGTAAAGTAGCATCATATCAGGGTCTAGATCTTGTCAAATCTCCATAATGACCTTTGAAAGCAGCGTAATCAAATTTAGCCAAGGGAATCACCGAATTGAATAGATGGTGTAAATGCTCTTGATATTTACCTTTTAAGGGTAGTTTTGCCACCAGTAACTTGTAAAAGGCAATCCTATTACAAGTTTGGTGTGTAAAACGAAAAGAAACAGGTTCTCGCAGGGGTGGACTCACAAAAACTCTTCGGTCCGGGCACATTGTAGGTAGACCAGCCTATGAAGTCTAGAAAGCGTAAATCAGTTGGTCAGTAACAATGAAAAAGGCTGCAACTTTCTGATGGAACCGCAGTTTTTATGTTAGTTAATCCATATATACATTGCAAAGTGCCCCAAATTCAGAATTTAGCGTTTTCCGTTTTCTCCACTTTATGCGACCATCCAGTCTGCCTCTGGAAGAGATTCAATAGTTAAGCAAAGAAGATCTTTGCTAAAATTGTCAGATCAGTGTAGCTAATGGAGTATAACTTGCTAGAGATGTCTAAGGCAATGCATACTTGACAGATAACTAGGGCGGCTGAATGGTCTAACAGTAGTCAAAACAAAGTCAAAAATATTAATTTTCTGAAATAAAGTCTAAAATGCTAAGTACGGTTAAAACAATCAGAAGTAGAGTGCTATGCACGTGTACATATTTACCGTATAGTGTGGAACCATGCAAGCATGCATTTACATGGCGGCTAGTCGATTTTCAATAGTCTTGATTTCGTGATCTGGCTGTTATCCACTTGTGATACTAGGATTTGTAAAATATTTATCAAATGTCTGCAAAAGAATATTTTCCCCACTAGTTCAACCATATCACTTTGTGGGGCTGGTGGAGAAAATAATCTCATGCAAATGTTCAGAGGCAGGGGAATATCTGTGCGACTCCAAACCGATGTTTTCAAAAATGCTGCAAACGAATGACGTTTAAGAGATGCTAAGTGCAGGAATGAGTGTTAATGCAAACCTATCTGCTACTGAAAGCTGTTAGATAAGCTACAGAATCAATTGCAACAAAGTTTTTCACCTCTCCATAAAATCGTTTGAAAAGAAGAGGTAGGAGAATAAAATATCTGAAAAAGTATTCTATAAAATTTCTGAAGAAATGCTGTATGGTTCTATGTCGTTGAAATAATGAAAGGCTTGACTCGGGTAATTATAAAGGTCAAAAATTCAAACTTTGAGGTCAAAAATTTTGAAAGGTAAAGTCCAATTCTGACCGCCCTAAAGATAGGACATTCTCCAATAGTATGTAAATAGTCTGTTGATACTACAGAACTTTACCACAGCAGGAAAAAGCGGCAACATTCTTTTGACATACTTAAAAGCTTTTTTCGTCCGACACTCATGTATGTCAAAAGAATATTGCTGCTTTTTCGTGCTGTGATAACACATTCTGTATCATACATTACAAGGGCGGATCTAGGGTGAGTTCCAAGAGTTCTAGAACTCAGTCAGAAGTTATGAGTCATAAGAAAAAATCAATAAAGAATTCTTTTTTGGTTTAGGGAAACTATAATGAGCTGAACCTTTTTATTGTGCGTCTGTTCTTTCTAACATATGCACATAAAAAGTCATATACCCCTCGCTTCAGCGACCAGGCTACATGCCCTCGGAAAAATATTGAAAATTCTACCCGCTGTGCTCAGTGGCCGATAATTGTTTCCTCTTTGTCGAATCCTGTCGGTTTAGAATTCTGCGAAACTGTGTTCGGAACTGAAACATTTGTGTTCTCGATTGTGTTTGGAACTTAGACATCTCTATTGTAATAATGTTTAGAACTTACACCTATGGGTCACAGGTGACTGATATCTTTTGTTCTCAGCGTTTAGAACTGCGACATACGGGATTCAACTTATGTTTAGAACTGCGACACACGGGATTCAGATTGTGTTTAGAACTGAGACATATGTGCTCGCTTGAAAACGAGGGCAAAGGTGCAAGTGATAATTTTCGCCGACTTTTACCAAATGGACGAAACGGATGCGAGAGCTATGATTCTTGACCTCTCAGAGTTTTCAGAAGCATCGCATAGGTTTTTTGACATAAAATATTCCTTGAAAGTTAAGTATTCGAGAATCATTGAATCGTTTATTCCTTGGAGGCCTAATCTCCGCCAGACCCTTTTCTGTCTAGTAGTGTAGTATTAAATATTTAACAAGAGGGCTCAAAACAGAATTTTCAATTTTTTACAGTCATCGAAGCAAAACGCTGAAACAAAATGAACTTGAAAATCACGAGCAACTTAGAAATATTAAAGAAATATTTCAGAAACTTTAACTTCATAAGGGTCTGTTCCCCCTGAAGCTCAAATAAATTAAACAAGGGAGCTTTCCCCCTGAGCCCCTAGGACCACAAATCTGCTTCTATCTAATCGTTCATCAGGAACTCACACAAAATTTTGTCTAGATCCGCCCGTGCATTGCATTGAAAAATTTATCAATGGACACATGGACGCCCTTAAGCACTGAGCACGTCCAAACAAGGAAGTCAAAGCCTTTGATTCTCAAGTTTCGCCTGGCATTTCCTTGCAAAGTTAATGTCTGCACTATGGACAGAGCACCATTAGGCATAGTACATAGGAGGGAATTTGCCCTCCCGAGGTTGAAACATTGAAGAAAGAGGGTGATGAAACTGGATCACTTTATCTTTTAATCAATCAATATTTATTTGAATTGTATATAACAGTTTTAGAGCAAATATATGCGTCATTTGCTTGCAAGCTCATTTGTAGCTGCTTAAAATCTCCTGCCAAAGGGGCTAGACACTATTGCGTCGTCAAACATCAAGAACAGAGTGCTTGCAGCAACAACAGAAATATCATAGACCGCACGCAAAGTTTATCATCAAGTAGACTTGGCAACAGATGAAGCCTGGGCACGTTTCAAAAATGAATAGAGCGTTGACGCAGTGGCGGCTCGTGGTATTTTTCGCTGGGGGGGGGTAAGTCTTTGAAAAACTGGGTGTGGCCAAAAGAATCTTAGGGAGCCACACCCAAAAAATGACATTGGATAGCTTTTCCTCAAGGTATTAAAATACACGTTTTCTGTTCAAATAAGAAATAAATTGTCTGGCTTCTGCCTGGAAGTTTTTCATAGTCTGTCAAATACAGCCTGAAATGTTTCTTCAATACAAAGACTTCTGGTAATAAAAATAACCTAGCTTAGGCAAGAAAAGGATGTTCAGCTTTTTTGAGGCATGTAATGGATGCTAATTCCATTTTCTTTCTAATTTTATAAAATATTTACTTGCAAAAACAACTCTTTAAAGTTATTGTTTGAAACTCAGCCTGCCTGTTTCTTAACTTTTGCCTACTTTCAGCATCATGTTTCTTATGGGTATGTTTCTCATAAAAATGAATGAAATCAGAAAAATGATAAGAGACTTTATTGTTTAAATCTGCTTCAAGAATAGCAACCATCAAAAGCTGTTATTTTCTCTTCAGCTGTTCAGGGAAATAGTCAATTCAGGCAGATAATTTTTTGTAAAACTATTTTGTAATTGAAAGCATTCATCTATGAACACTAAATAGTATAAATTGTCTAGAATGATATACAGAAACTATCAAATATACTATGTTGGTTTGCATTTAAAAAAAATGCATAGAGGCTTTTGAGCTACTTAAAAAGAAATTTAGCTCTTCTATTCTTGAGCTGGGCAAACTTATTAATCACATTTTGATTGAAGTCAATTGAGTGCCAAAACATTGGGTCTATCCTCAGAAATTGTGTTTCTCAAGAAAGTTTTAACTCTCTTTAGCAGTAGTGGCTGGTGACAATTTTTTTGGGGGGTAGAGGAAGTGTCTAAAAGTTTAGCATGGTCCAAATATTTTGGTGAGCCACACCCTAAATACTGCAATGACTTTTTCTGACCTATAATGGATAAAATGGGTAGGGGAAGGAGGCAAATTGCAATCATCTTGTCTCCTTTAGCATTTATTCTGAAGGTTGTGATAAATAAAAAAATTAAAACCTATGCATCTTTCATGATAATACATTCATGAGAATACTGTGAATGCAAGCAGATATAGGAAGTATCAAAGTTTTTTCTACCAATGCTTTGATTTTCTTTCAATTTTAGAGGTCGTTGATTCAAAAAATGAGGGATAGCTCTGATATTTCTAAGTTGTGAAAAACATCAATTACATTTTGGTTGAGGCCTGATCTAAAGCTATTTTAGCTAAAATATTCAATATGTTTTCAGACATTGGAATTCCCAATGTAACTTTTTACTCTCAAAAGGACTAAAAAATCCTGTTCATTCAAAAGATTTAAATGGAATTGTGATGATGACCCTTAGAAACAGTCCAGTCTCAGAGAAATTACAAGTTAGACTGGATTTTACAAGTTGGGGGTAATGGAACTGCTTTATGCCATAGAGGAATTCGAATGTAGACAGCATTAAGGAAAACAAATCATTCACAGTATTTTCTACACCTAAAAACTGGAAAAGAATCACTCTCAAAAGGTGGTTGAACTAAGATATCCAGTGAATTCAACCCTGAGACATATTGTGATAATACAACAATAAGAAATTTCAAAACCACAGATATTTCCTCTCAAAGGTTTCAAACATAAATTAAGAATGCTATTCAAATGGCTAACCAATTTGATGGATATCGATTTTGGATCACCTTGTGGCATGCTGCAAACTAACTGAAACAATTCAAAAATCTTCCAAACAAAATATTCCTGAACACTAAAATATGCTGCAAATGATGTGATAAATGCAATGTTTCAACTGCAATTAGTCCCAAATAAAACTTCAGTTATAAAATCAAGCGATGCACCTAAATTACAAACTTCGTCATGAAGTACTGCCATCCAAAAAGCACCATAGAACTTGATGAGGTCAATCGCCATTGATTGCTTATGGAAGCTGTCTCAATATAAGATCCTGTTGCAAGACCCTGGCTATTAGGGCCCTGATGCTTCACCTCCAATAATCCTTTTAATGACACTGGCGAAGAACTTTAGCTACCTTGAACAACTCAAATTGCAGTATTGACCAGTGAATTCAGTGATCAGGAAGTCTTACTGAAGACTGCGAGTAGTTTAACTGAGATCTTTTGCGGTAGTATGCTCGGAGAGGACGTCCCTTGTATGTTTAGATTTCAGATCTGTTGTGGTCGTTGTTGTTGTTGTACAGGAGAGGGCAAAATGGTTCTTGCCCAAAGTTCGTCAACTTCAGCCAATCGGCTACTTCTTTTTTCGGCATTGGGCTTTTGATCCTTGCTATTGCGCGTGTCAGGTAGCAAATTCCAAGGGCAGAATCTAGTTTGCCCAGAAAATGACATCATTTTTTAAATGTTTACGTACGAGGCTCAAGTCAACACAATGAGAAGTAATCGAATCTCGCGCCCCTGAATGCCTGGTGAAACATGCTAGGATATAACATTTTATATTTTTCTCACTGTTATAGATTAATTGCGCAGTTTTTAATTTTCATTCATTTTTCGGTGAGGGGGGCATTGCCCATAATGCCCATTGGTACCAGCCACCAATGCGTTGACGTTAGAAGCGGGGTGATTTCTGAGGGGTTCAGAGAGTGGAGCTCCCTTTGTTAAAATTTCTGTTCGCTTTGGAAGTCTCATTCCCCTCTCCAACATTTCTTTATTAGCTTTTTCTCTATGTTTAAGTGTCTTAACTTTGCTTACAAAGTGTTTTACATTGCTAAGCTTAATGTTATATTGCCACATGGCTATACAAACACATCTTATAGTTCATTATAATTCATATCAGCGTTAAAAAAAATTATCATGTCCGCCTGTTTAAAAGATGGGTGTGACTGCACCTAGGCCACATTCAAGCATGGGAATAGTTGCTACTAGAGGCCCCTTCGAAAAACTTATTTTGAAGATCGCCACTGGTTCGAAGCCTTTAAAACGTGGGAGAGTGGGCACACTTATCTAGCCAGAACAGCCATTGCTGCAAATAAACTTTTTCCAGCAGACAACAGCTGTTTCACTTTATATATTATTGGCAAACCTGAGAAAAATTACATTGAGGTTCATAGTTAAACAAATTCTAAATTGAGTCTAGTGCCATATAGGCCTAAACTATACTTTCTGCTTTCTGCCTTCTTTAAATTAAGTTAGCCGTTTTCAGCCAAGCCTGGTAACATCTCCTAGCAACCTAATCAAATCTCCGAAAAATTGAAAGCCATATATTAATGAGTGCCATGGAGAACAAAGCCTTAACTGCAAGATTAAAGAGGCATTACTTCAAGGTCTGGACCGTTTAAAATCTCTATGATGAAATTCCTTTTAGAGCACCTTAATAGAAGTTAGCCAAGGGAACTACCAAATTGAATAGCTGGTGCAGTTGCAGCGTATAGTTACCTCATACGAGACAGTTATGAAAGTTATGCAGTAACTAATAAAGGACAATACCATAACATGTGCTCTATATACAAAATCAAAAATACCAGCTGAATAGTTCAACCCAAGTATTTTTACAGTTAATACACGTAGACGCCGGAGGGAGGCATGGGACGCCATCCAGCCAATACTTCACCGAGGCTTTATAAACAATGCTGTACGCTGTACTTTCAAATGACATCTCGACTGAATTCTACTCAGTCTAGAATCTAGAATCTAGTGCTCCTTATTCAACCGTGTCGAATCTCTATGATAAAATGACTTGGCAGCAAAGTAATCAAATTTAACCAAGGGAATCATTGAATAGATGGTGTAAATTACTGCGATTTGTACAGTACATACACAAAGTATAATGCCATAACATTAGCTCTATCTAAAAAGTAAACTTACTAGGGTTCATGAAATAGAGTGTAACAGTGAGCTCAATTATTTACCATACAACGGATTTGCTACAATGTTCATATCAATGTTGTTCATAGCCTCTTTCACTGAAATCCCAGCTAGGAGAGGAGTTTAGAATGGAACTTCTCTGTTTTCCATATGGTATACTCATAGCTGCAGGGCTAAATACAGTGAACGGAGGGCCAAATACCCAGTGAAACATTACCTGCTATGAAGTGGAATTAACGCAAGATAGGGATCAGCGGGATTTGTCTCCATGGACAGTCTTTAGAAGTGCATCATTTAGACCTTGGGGAAATGCACTTTTGAATTTAGAGAATCTCGCTTTCTTGATTACCAAATGGTAAATGAAATTATTCATATTCATCTGAGAACTGTCAATAGTGGGTGTTTCGTTCATGTAATAAGTTGTTAAAGAGACTAAGGGGACCATCCATTGGGAGCCAATGCACTCTTAACTATGACATCTAAGAGCAAGCATGAAACGGGCTTTATTTTAGAAATGCCTGAAAGTTCAATTGCAAAATGGTATGTGAATGGATTCAAAGTTTGCACTCTAACTATGCGTATAAGACACTGACTTCAATGAATGTTCTCTACAACGAAGGGGTCCTCATCTCGTTAGATTAACTACTTTGAAGTCTCCTCCTGGAAAAAGGTACTGCATTTAAAAATCAATAAGTGCTGTTGGTGTTGCTAATTGTAGTTGTTGCAGTTGTTGTTTGAAATGAAAATGAAATGAAAATGAAATGAAAATGAAATGAAAATGAAATGAAAATGAAATGAAAATGAAATGAAAACGAAATGAAAATGAAATGAAAATGAAGTGAAAATGAAATGAAACAAAAATGAAATGGGACGGGAAATTGCACCCTGGTTTTATGTTATAGGAGGCCTTGGTTTCGTTAATGGCATACAATATGATAGAGATGGCAAAGGCAATGAATGTTTGACAAATAGTCCCTTTCTGTAGTCGCTCGGCATTTGTCCTCCCTATTTTGGCCGAAGTATAATGCACAATGGAAACTCTAACAATGGACACCCTGAGTAACGAAATTAGAACATTTGATTCTGAAGATTTGACTTGGTATATCCCTGCAAAGGCCGCAATGTCTTAACAATGTACACGTCAGTGCAAGATTCAACGGATGATCTTATCTACTCAAAAATACATGGGTATAAAGAAAAATCTATCTACAGAGGAGCATGGAGATTTCATTTCGAATATCTTGGCCACAACTGAGCACAATCGTATTGATTTTCATAGTGGAGCGAAAGGTTCACTAAACCTATTGACTCAAAGGCCTCCACTATATTATGTGCATGCTTTAAGGTAGCTCAATTTCCAGCCAAGCCAGTTTATTTCTCTTAGCAACCTAATCAAATCTCATCTAAATTAGGAACCGCATAGTAACGAATGTCATGGAGAACAAAGATCTTAGATACAGGATTAAATGAAAATTTCTTCAATGCCTGCACCGTATCAAATCTCTTTACTGAAATTCCTTTGCAAGCAATTGCCTCAAATGTAGCCCAGGGAATCACCGAATTGAAGAGATTGTGCAAATGCTTCAGAAAATAAACTCCCTTAAATAGCTCTGTAATGGATGGCTCAATTGTTTATCATAAACGGATTTGCTACAATTTTCAGATCAGTGTTGCTCATAGCCTCATTAACTGAAATCCCAGCTAGGAGAGGAATTTAGAATGGAACTTCTCTTTTTCCATATGGTATACTCAGAGTTGCAGGGCTAAATACAGTGAACGGAGGGCCAAATACCCAGTGAAACATTACCTGCTAATGAAGTGGAATTAACGCAAGATAGGGATCAGCGGGATTTGTCTCCATGGACAGTCTTTAGAAGCGCATCATTTAGACCTTGGGGAAATGCCCTTCTGAATTTAGAGATTCTCGCTTTCTTGATTACCAAATGGTAAATGAAACTATTCAGTTTCATCTAAGAACTGTCAATAGTGGGTGTTCCATTCATGTAATAAGTTGTTAAAGAGACTAAGGGGACCATCCATTTGGAGCCAAAGCGCTCTTAACTATGACATCTAAGAGCAAGCATGAAACGGGCTTTATTTCAGAAATGCCTGAAAGTTCACTTGTAAAATGATATGTGAATGGATTCAAAGCTTTGCACTCTAACTTTGCGTATAAGATATTAAATTCAATGTTTTTTCCAGCGACGGGGTCCTCATCTCGCTTGATTAACTATGTTGAAGTCTCCTCCTGGAAAAAAGTACTGCATTTAAAATTCAATAAGTGCTGTTGGTTTTGCTAATTGTAGTTGTTGCAGTTGTTGTTTGAAATGAAAATGAAATGAAACGAACATGAAATCGGACGGGAAATTGCAACCTGTTTTTATGTTAAAAGAGGCCTTGGTTTTATTAATAGCATACAATATGATAGATATGGTAAAGGCAATGAATGTTTTACAGACAACCCTTTATGTAGTGACTCGGCATTGGTCCTCTCTATTTTGGCCAGAAGTATAATGCACAGTGGAAACTCTAACAACGGACACCCTGGTAACGGAATCAGAGCATTTGATTCTGAAGATTTGGCTTGGTATATTCCTGTAAAGGCCGCAATGTCTTAACTATGTACACGTCCCTTCAAGGGTCAACGGACGATCTTATCTACTCAAAAAATATACTTGTGTACAGGAAAATCCATTTTACAGGGGAAAACGGGTATTGCATGTCTAATATCATGGCGAAAACTAAGCAAAATCGTATTGATGTTCATAGTGGAAAAAGAAGTTCACTGAGCCTAGTGATGCAAAGGCTTGCACTATATTGTGTGCATGCTCCAAGATAGCTCACCATTCAAACCTGCTTATTTCTCTTAGCAATCTAATTAAATCTCAGTTAAATTGAGGACCACATAGTAATGAAGGTCATGGAAGACAAAGATCTTAGATACCGGATTAAATGAGCTTTTCTTCAATGCCTGGACCGTGTCAAATCTCATTAATGAAGCTCTCTTGAGAGGCACTTTGATGTGCACCATTAAAGACCCCTCACCAAATACAAAGCCCATATCTGTCCATGATTTACTCTTAAGTTGCCATTCTCAACAAGTTACCTTTTACTTGACTCATGCAGTACATATGTCTCTAGTGATTTCATTCACATACATATCCCTGTCCACAACCTTTTATATTGAACACTGCTAAACTATTCTGCAGCCATACATCATCAATCTTATCATTTTGTATAAGGATAAGATTTTATATCTTTTTATATTTATCAATTCAAGAGAGTACCAAACGACACTACTTCAATATTTATGCAGCCATGCATATTCAAAATTGTCCTTTTTAAATTTATTAAGTTAAGTACTCAAGTATACTACTGTAATATTTTTGCAGCCATGCATCACCAATCTTGTCAATTTTATATTTATCAAGTCAAGAGAGCATCAAGGAGGGACACATTTAGGATATATATGCAGCCTTTGTGCTAAATTGAAAGATAGATACACTCTCAATGAGACGGCTGGATTGTATTTGGCTGCTAATGGTGAATTATGGTGAATATATCTTCTGGCATTTTTACAGTACGATTCAAAACCTTCCACCTTAAATGAAACTTCCCTCCGTTTATTTAGTACTGAATCAATTATTTGACCGTCTTACCACATGCTAATTGACCACGCCCTTCTGACCACGCCTTTTATTGTACAACAATTCTGAAGCAGTGGCATAGGGAGGAGTGGGGAGATTTACACCATCACATAGACGAAGGCCATAAAGTTATTAAGAGATCATAACAGAATCCGCTTGCGCAATGGAAAACTAAGCAGGGCTCAACCCAGTTTGATGTTTCCACTATTTGTTGAGAAAACAAACTTGGGTTCAGCCCGGGTTCAACCCACTCCTGGAGATGGGTTAGCTGTACCAGAGTCCAAACCGGGTTAGCCCTCGTAGTATAAACAAGCAAGCCAAAACTTCATGATCTTGCCCGTATATCCAGCTACATGGACATTGGAAAATTAAAATAGTTAATGAGAGTGTTCCTTTTATCTAACTTTAGCTATTTTCCAATTGTTTGGATGTTCTGTGACATAACCTTGAACCTTTAAGTTAATCATGTTCATGAAAGGGCATTACGCATTGCGTACAAAGACTGCAAAAATTATTTTAGCTCCCTTCTGGGACAATCTAATGCGATATCTATTCATGTAAGAAACCAACAGTTGCTCATGATGGAAATTTTTTAAAGCCAAATTTGATCTGAATCCACCTTTTATGAAAGATACTTTTATAGAGCGAAGTATTACCTACAATCTAAGACATGGCAATGGCACTCAACTCCCTAAGGTATGGATCGCGTCTTTTGGAGCAGAGACTCTAACCTATCTTGGAAATAAACTATGGAATTATCTGCCACACGATATAAAATAGTCAGATACCCTTTCTACTTTCAAACAATAAATTAGAGATTGGAACGGTGATAGGTGCAGCTGAAGGCACTGCAGACGGTATATCCCAAGACAAGATAGGAGCCGTTAATATAGTAAATTTTTAATTTTAATTTGCAATTATTGAGCTTGTACATATATTTGCCTTATCTTTTAGCTATAGGTTTGGATTTTTTGTAAATATTGCAGAGTAGGCTTAATTTAGCTATAGTTTAGCTAGCCTTTTTGTATATTAGCCTATGTTAAGTGAAGTGATGATGATATACAAATTCAGGGATGAGGGCATTGGCAACCTAATAAGGGCATTAGCAACCTAATCAAATCAAATTGAAAGCCATTTAGTAAGGAATGCCATAAAGAACAAAGCCCCTAGATGCAAGAGTAAAGTAGCATCATATCAGGGTCTAGATCTTGTCAAATCTCCATAATGACCTTTGAAAGCAGCGTAATCAAATTTAGCCAAGGGAATCACCGACTTGAATAGATGGTGTAAATGCTCTTGATAATTACCTTTTAAGGGTAGTTTTGCCACCAGTAACTTGTAAAAGTTAATGCTGGTACAAGTTTGGTGTGTAAAACGAAAGAAACAGGTTCTCGCAGGGGTGGACTCACAAAAACTCTTCGGTCCGGGCACATTGTAGGTAGACCAGCCTATGCAGTCTAGAAAGCGTTAATCGGTTGGGCAGTAACAATGAAAAAGGCTGCAACTTTGTGATGGAACCGCAGCTTTTATGTTAGTTAATCCATATATGCATTGCAAAGTGCCCCATATTCAAAATTTAGCGTTTTCTCCACTTTATGCGACCATCCAGTCTGCCTCTGAAAGAGGTTAAGTGAAGTGTTAAATGAAGTGATGATGATATACAAATTCAGGGATGAGGGCATTGGCAACCTAATCAAATTAAATTGAAAGCCACATAGTAAGGAATGCCATAAAGAACAACGCCCCTAGATGCAAGAGTAAAGTAGCATCATTTCAGAATCTAGATCTCGTCAAATCTCCATAACGACCTTTGAAAGCAGCGTAATCAAATTTAGCCAAGGGAATCACCGACTTGAATAGATGGTGTAAATGCTCTTGATAATTACCTCTTAAGGGTAGTTTTGCCACCAGTAACATGTAAAAAGCAATGCTATTACAAGTTCGGTGTGTAAAATGAAAAGAAACAGGTTCTCGCAGGGGTGGATTCGCAAAAACTTTTCGGTCCGGGGCACAAGGTAGCTAGACCAGCCTATGAAGTCTAGAAAGCGTAAATCGGTTGGGCAGTAACATAGAAAAAGGCTGCAACTTTCTGATGGATCCGCAGTTTTTATGTTAGTTAATCCATATATGCATTGCAAATTGCCCAAATTCAGAATTTAACGTTTTCTCCACTTTATGCGACCATCCAGTCTGCCTCTGAAAGAGGTTCAATAGTTAACCAAAGAACATCTTTGCTAAAATTGTCAATCAGTGTAGCTAATGGCGTGTAACCTGCTAGAGATGTCTAAGGCAATGCATACTTGACAGATAACTAGGGCGGCTGAATGGTCTAAAAGAAGTCAAAATAAAGTCAAAAATATTTATTTTCTGAAATAAAGTCTAAAGTGTTAAGTACGGTTAAAACAATCAGAAGTAGAGTGCTATGCACGTGTACATATTTACCGTATAGTGTTGAACCATGCAAGCATGCATTTACATGGCGGCTAATCGATTTTCAATAGTCTTTATTTCGTGAACTGGCTGCCATCCACTCTTGATACTAGGATTTGCAAAATATTTATCAAATGTCTGCAAGAGAATGTTTTCTCCACCAGTTGTACCAGATCACTTTGTGGGGCTGGTGGAGAAAATATTCTTTTGCAAATGTTCAGAAGCAGGGGAAGATCTGTTCAACTCCAAGCCGACGTTTTAACAAATGCTGCAAATAAATGACGTTTAAGAAATCCTAAGCGCAGGAATGAGTGTTAAGCAAACCTATCTGCTACTGAAAAGCTATCAGATAAGCTACAGAATCGATTACAACAAAATTTTCCACTTCTCCATAAAATCGTTTGAAAAGAAGAGGTAGGAGAATAAA
This sequence comes from Cassiopea xamachana, assembly GCA_900291935.2. NCBI lineage: Eukaryota > Metazoa > Cnidaria > Scyphozoa > Rhizostomeae > Cassiopeidae > Cassiopea > Cassiopea xamachana. The sequence continues at coordinate 5,469,324 of OLMO02000286.1, forward strand.
ATTTCTGAAAAAGTGTTGTATGTTTCTATGTTATTGAAATAATGAAAAGTTTGATTCGGTTAATTATAAAGGTCAAAAACTCAAACTTTGAGGTCAAAAATTTTGAAAACTAAAGTCCAAGTCTGACCGCCATACAGGTAACATATTCTACATCATACATTACATTGAAAAATTTATCAATATACATATGGCCACTCTTATACACTGAGCACGTCCAAAGAACGAAGTCACAGCATTTGAGTTTCAAACTGTCGCTTGGCATTTCCTTGCAAAGTTAATGTCTGTACCAGTGGCGAAGTTAGAGGTCCTGCCTGTCCTACCCAGTAGGACTAAAATATTTCAATAAAATCAAATTTTTTGAAAAGTGGCTAAAATTTAATTTTCAAGCGAAGGTAACATTTCCCAACCCGTTATCTCGTTATTTCATAGCGAACTCATTCAACACAGCTTTTGTTTTACCCGTTATGAAATCATTTTTAATTGGTTAC
>OLMO02000286.1:5469911-5482560 GCA_900291935.2 Cassiopea xamachana
TGAAAATTTTTGAGATCCCCTCTTATGTGTTTTCCTTTCATTCCAAAAAGGCAGGACTAACTTTTTCATCCTAGCTTCGCCACTGGTCTGTACCATGGACAGGGCACTATTTAGCATAGTAAATAGTAGGGAATTTGCCCCCCGGAGGTTGAAACATGAAGAAAAGGGTGATGAAACTGGATCACTTTATCTTTTAATCAATCAATATTTATTTGAATTGTATCTAACAGTTTTAGAGCAAATATATGCGTCATTTGCTTGCAAGCTCATTTGTAGCTGCTTAAAATCTCCTGCCCAAGGAGTTAGACACTATTGCGTCGTCAAACATCAAGAACAGAGAGCTTGCAGCAGCAACAGAAGTATCATAGACTGTACTTAAAGTTTATCATCAACTAGACTTGGCAACAGATGAAGCCTGGGCACGTTTCAAAAATGAATAGAAGCTGTTCAGTGGCAGCCGTTGACGTTAGAAGCGAGGTGAGTTCTAGAGGGGCTCAGCGGGTGAAACTCCCTTTGTTAAAATCTCTGTTCACTTTGGGAGTCTCAGTCCCCTCTCCAACATTTCTACATTGGCATTGTTTTCTATTTTTAAGTTTGTTAACCTTGCTTACAAAGTGTTTTACATCGCTAAGCTTAATTTCATGCTGCCACATGGCTATGCATACACATCTTATTGTTCATTATAGTTCATATAAGTGTTAAACAAAATTATCATGTCCGCCTGTTTAAAAGATGGGTGTGGCTGCACCTAGGTCACATTCTAGCATGGGCATAGTTACTACTAGAACTCCTTTGCTAAAAATTTTCGAAATCGCCACTGGTTGGAAGCATTTAAAAAGTGGGAGAGTGGGCACACTCATTAAGGAGCACCCTTGCAAGCGCAACAGAACAACTCTCTAAGCTGAAAAGGGCATTTTACCTAAATATTTGTAAGATGCTACCAAGTGGCCCTTTCCCTACCAGCTCATACATCAAAACCCCGTAAACAGGAGCATAGGAAAATAAAGACCTATAGACTGATTTTTTGGAAAAATACACCCAAAGACAAGAACCAACACCAGGCTGATTCTTTCCCATGTTCATATGAAATGGTAGAGTATATTCGATAAAATATTAAATTTTCAAATTCACAATTTCAGGAGATATAAAACCAACCTTATCTTCATTAGTTTCCAGTACATTTGCTCGCTTAAAAGTGTAAATTCAGTTAGGCCACCCACAAATCTGTTTACAATTGTTCTATTCATCATAGTTGTGAGTGCTTTTGCGATAAGAACCGCATTCCGAAAATATCATAAGAATGTTCAGGAATTGTATAGTAGTCAATGCACGCTATTCTTGTCATTCTTTCGAACTGGCCTTTCCGACTCTCTAGAAGGCGCAGTCCTTAAACAATTTTGCTCTCGTCTTTCGTGTTCTCAGACCTTACGTCCTTGTCAAACGCCCAACATGACATTTATCATCGAAAAGGGTGGCCAAACACAACGAACATTTGCAGAACAAGAAAGGTGAACATTGTTCAATGAATTGCTTCTCGCGTTTGTCCAGGGGTTTAGTGATTGATTCTTATCCATATAGTTAGTGCAAATTACAATATAAAGGAGTTTCGCTGTGCATCAAAGTCTACCCATATCTTAGTTACTTGGGCAACTTGGGTAATGCTGTACTGTTGTTTGATACTTAACGCAAATAGTCGTTACTTTAGCCATAACAGCCACAATAACTGTAAAGCTACTAAATTCAGCATTTTATTTGTTGCTTGAGGGGGTGTGAACAAGCTGTTTGTCACCTCAGCCAGAAACAGGCATGCTGCCACTGGTTCTGCTAACCGAAAGAAAGTTTTATTACCTCTTCCGAAATTGGTGTGCTTTCAAGATTTTGCCTTCGTTGTAAAAATTCCATTCAAATGATGACTATGGGTACATCCGTACAGCGAAGAACAGGCATGTTATCTACCCAGAAAGCCATTGCTGCAAATAAACTTTTTCCAGCAGACAACAGCTGTTTCACTTTATATATTATTGGCAAACCTGAGAAAAATTACATTGATGTTCATAGTTAAACAAATTCTAAATTGAGTCTAGTGCCATATAGGCCTAAACTATACTTTCTGCTTTCTGCCTCCTTTAAATTAAGTTAGCCGTTTTCAGCCAAGCCTGGTAACATCTCCTAGCAACCTAATCAAATCTCCGTTAAATTGAAAGCCATATATTAATGAGTGCCATGGAGAACAAAGCCTTAACTGCAAGATTAAAGAGGCATTACTTCATGGTCTGGACCGTTTAAAATCTCTATGATGAAATTCCTTTTAGAGCACCTTAATAGAAGTTAGCCAAGGGAACCACCGAATTGAATAGCTGGTGTAGTTGCAGCGTATAGTTACCTCATACGAGACAGTTATGAAAGTTATGCAGTAACTAATAAAGGACAATACCATAACATGTGCTCTATATACAAAATCAAAAATACCAGCTGAATAGTTCGCCCTAAGTACTTTTACAGTTCATGCCCGTAGACACCGGAGGGAGGCATGGGGTGCCATCCCGCCAATACTTCACCGAGGCTTTATAAACAATGCTGTACGCTGTACATTTAAATGACATCTCGACTGAATTCTACTCAGTCTAGAATCTAGAATTTAGTGCTCCTTATTCAACCGTGTCGAATCTCTATGATAAAATCACTTGGCAGCAACGTAATCAAATCTAACCAAGGGAGTCATTGAATAGATGGTGTAAATTTCTGTGATTTGTACAGTACATGCAAGGAATAATGCCATAACATTAGCTCTATCTAAAAAGTAAACTTACTAGGGTTCATGAAATAGAGTGTAACAGAGAGCTCAATTATTTACTATACAACGGATTTGCTACAATGTTCATATCAATGTTGTTCATAGCCTCTTTCACTGAAATCCCAGCTAGGAGAGCAATTTAGAAAGGGACTTCTCTTTTTTCGATATGGTATACTCAGAGCTGTAGCGCTAACTACAGTGAAAGGAGGGCGAAACACCCAGTGAAACATTACCTGCTAATGAAGTGGAATTAACGCAAGATAGGGATCAGCGGGATTTATCTCCATGGACAGTCTTTAGAAGTGCATCATTTAGACCTTGGGGAAATGCACTTTTGAATTTAGAGAATCTCGCTTTCTTGATTACCAAATGGTAAATGAAATAATTCAGATTCATCTAAGAACTGTCAATAGTGGGTGTTTCATTCATGTAATAAGTTGTTAAAGAGACTAAGGGGACCATCGATTGGGAGCCAAAGCGCTCTTAACTATGACATCTAAGAGCAAGCATGAAACGGGCTTTATTTTAGAAATGCCTGAGAGTTCAATTGCAAAATGGTATGTGAATGGATTCAAAGTTTTGCACTCTAACTATGCGTATAAGATATTAAATTCAATGAATGTTTTCTACAACGACGGGGTCCTCATCTCGTTAGATTAACTACGTTAAAGTCTCCTCGTGGATAAAATACTCCATCAAAAAATCAATAAGTTTTATTGGTTTTGCTGATTGTAGTTGTTGCAGTTGTTGTTTGAAATGAAAATGAAATGAAAATGAAATTAAACAAAAATGAAATGGGACGGGAAATTGCACCCTGGTTTTATGTTATAGGAGGCCTTGGTTTCGTTAATGGCATACAATATGATAGAGTTGGGAAAGGCAATGAATGTTTGGCAAATAGTCCCTTTCTGTAGTCGCTCGGCATTTGTCCTCCCTATTTTGGCCAGAACTATAATGCACAATGGAAACTCTAATAACGGACACCCTGAGTAACGAAATTAGAACATTTGATTTTGAAGATTTGACTTGGTATATCCCTGCAAAGGCCGCAATGTCTTAACTATGTACACGTCCCTGCAAAGGACAACGGACGATCTTATCTACTCAAAAACTGCACTTGAGTACAGAAAAATCTATTTTACAGAGGAAAACGGGTATTTCATGTCGAATGTCTTGGCCACAACTGAGCAAAATCGAATTGATATTCATAGTGGAGCGAGAGGTTCACTAAGCCTATTGACTCAAAGGCCTCCACTATATTATGTGCATGCTTTAAGGTAGCTCAATTTCCAGCCAAGCCAGTTTATTTCTCTTAGCAACCTAATCAAATATCAGCTAAATTATGAACCGCATAGTAACGAATGTCATGGAAAACAAAGATCTTAGATACAGGATTAAATGAAAATTTCTTCAATGCCTGCACCGTATCAAATCTCTTTACTGAAATTCCTTTGCAAGCAATTGCCTCAAATGTAACCCAGGGAATCACCAAATTTGAAGAGATTGTGCAAATGCTTCAGAAAATAAACTCCCTTAAATAGCTCTGTAATGGATGGCTCAATTGTTTATCATAAACGGATTTGCTACAATTTTCATATCGGTGTCGTTCATAGCCTCTTTAACTGAAATCGCAGCTTGGAGGGGGGATCTAAAAGAGGACTTCCCTTTTTTCCATATGGTATACTCAGAGCTGTAGGGCTAAATAAAGTGAAAGGAGGGCTAAATACCCAGTGAAACATTACCTGCTAATGAAGTGGAATTAACGCAAGATAGGGATCAGCGGGATTTGTCTCCATGGACAGTCTTTAGAAGCGCATCATTTAGACCTTGGGGAAGTGCCCTTTTGAACTTAGAGATACTCGCTTTCTTGATTACCAAATGGTAAATGAAATTATTCATATTCATCTAAGAACTGTCAATAGTGGGTGTTTCGTTCATGTAATACGTTGTTAAAGAGACTAAGGGGACCATCCATTGGGAGCCAAAGCACTCTTAAATATGACATCTAGGAGCAAGTACGAACTGGGCATTGTTTTACAAAAGGTAAAAGTTGAGTTGCAAAATGGTATGTGAATGAAATAAAAATTTTTGCACTCTGAGTATGCGTATCAGACATTAACTTCAATTAATGGTTTTTACAACGAAGGGGTCCTCATCTCGTTAGTTTAACTACGTTACAGTCTGCTCCTGAAAAGAACATACCACATTGAAAAACCTGTAAATGTTGCTGGTTTTGCTAATTGTGATTATTGCAGTTGTTGCTTGAAGTGAAGATGACTAGTGACTCGGCGTCTGTCCTCCCTATTTTAGCCAAAAGGATGACGCATAGTGGAAGCTCCAACAACAGACACCCCAAGCAATGGAATCAGAGCATTTGCTTCTGAAGATTTGGCTTGGTATATCCTTTGAAAGGCAATGTCTGAACTGTGTACAAACCCCAGCATGGGACCAACAGATGATTGTATCTGCTCAAAAAATGCACTTGCATAAAGAAAAATCTATTTTGCAGAGGAAAACGGGTATTTCATTGAGAATATCATGGCCAAAACTGAGCAAATTCGTACTGATGTTCATAGTGGAACAAAAAGTTCACTGAGCCTAGTGAGGTGGAGGCTTGCATTATATTGCATGCATGCTTCAAGATAGCTCACTTTGCAGCCAAGTCTGTTGTTTTCTCTTAGCAACTTAATGAAATCTCAGTTAAATTGTGTACCGCATAGTAACGAATGTCATGGAAAACAAAGATCTTAGGTGCAGGATTAAATGAACATTTCTTCGATGTCTGGACCGTGTCAAATCTCTTTAATGAAATTCCTTTGAGAGTAACTTTATCAAATGTGGCCCAGGGAATCACCGAATTGAATAGATGATGCAAATGCTTCAGAAAAGTCACTCATAAATATAGCTTTGCAATTGTGCTGTAACCTATAAAAGGCAATGCAATGTCCGGACTGATTTAGTCGTGCAAGGAGCAGCAGCAAGACAGGTAAGTTGTACACTATTAATGAGCTTGCATTATGTATGTGTCGCATATTTATTATAGCTGAGAGATGCAATTGGTAAAGAATATTCAACTTGCAAGCATCGATATCTATATAAATTTTAAATTCTATTTTCAGGATATCTTCTACAATCATGGGGTCAAAACAGCTGCTTTTATTGATGTGTCTTTGTGCCATCTCTGTGCATCAAGCTTTTGCTCGCAATGTAGAAGGTATGCCTTACATGACTTGTATCGAATTCCTAAAGCCTTTCAGATGCTAGTTCTTCATAAAAGGATTCTTTCTGCATTTTCAGTTGCATGTCGATTACTATTTCATATTCCATAGGTCACTAAGGTACTTATAAAGCGGAGAACTGGATCGAGGAGTTTTTCGTGCAAAAGCTAATAAGGCTAAAGGTCAATCAGTAATGTTCTCTTTCTATGCTTGATGTTCATAGGTATACTTCAAAACGTTATTTCACCATGCATTTTTTGGATTAGTTGATGCAGTTGAGAGTGCGGATGAGATGAACGATAAGTTTGCAGATGACGGTGATGAGGAAAATGAAGATGACAGTTTCCCCGATGAAGATAAAGAGCTAAATGACGAAGCTGTAATGGAAGACTTACAGGACAATGAAGAAAAAGGTTTGCTGCAACTTCCTTATCATGAAATATATTTGATCCAAGTCTACCCTCTTGTACTCTGATTTGTGATCCAACTTTGAATACCGAGAAAAGTAGCTCAGTTTTTGGATATTTAAGAATTTCAACAAATGCTAAGGTGGATTTCACCACAGGAATCGTTTGCAAAAGTAGCTATATAAGTTATTTAGTGCAGTAACAGTCTTTCCGTCGATTTGCCATAACACTTCGATGGCTGCTTCATATTTTACGCGTAAGCTATTTGCACTTTGCACTGCATTGCTTCAGGTCTCTGAAATACTTCAGCCCCCTGCGAGCCGGTGAAGACGAAATGAAACCCCTCAAAAAGCTTCATTAATGTTCATGACGCCCATCACTACTCATCCACAGCCCCAACCTTAATCCCTGGCTTTATACCCTACACTGACTTTGCATATGATAATTGCAAAGGGAGGCAGCGTACACACAAAAGCAATTTCTACTCTAATCCATCACATTTGCAACACAGCACAAAATATAATTAGTTACTTCTAATCCCTCCATGTCTCAACTAAAAGTTATTAAGCTACCATGCTTCTTGATGATTCAAAGTCATGCAAAGAAGATTAGGACTCTAGAAGATCCTTTGCATTCTTGATTTTTTTTTGCACAGTACATGCAATGAGTCTAGCAGTTTCACCTGAAAGGATTTATAATATTCAGATTGACAAGATCAATTTTACTCACATACATTTAGAGTAAAGTGCTTTAATCTCTTCAAGACTGTAAAATCACTTTCTTATATGCAAGATATTGAAGTTTTAATGTCCCATTTTCCTCAGATGCAGATGGCTATTATAATCCGAATCTCAGAAGGCGATCAGGTTACAGAAGAAGGCGATCAGGCCCCGCTAGAAGGCGATCAGGCCCCGCTAGAAGGCGATCAGGTTACAGAAGAAGACGGTCTGGCTAGAGACTTAGTCGTCATACATAACCACATACATAACTTTTGATCCGAACTATTTTTTAAAGCAATTTCTAAGGGTATCTGAGACACTATTCCTACAATTTTTAACTTTCATTATTTGAAGCTTGATTTAATTTTTTTCTTCTACTAGCAAAAATGACTTATGCAGTATTAGTATTTTTCTGTCTTCCTGCTGATCGCAAGTAGTCTATGCCTCCAGAGCTGCAATGCTAGCTCATATTGCAGTGCGCTGTACAAGAGTTAAAATAAACCTGGTTTCAGTCCCTCCCAATAGTGACTTTCAACCTTTTTGGAGCCATCTCCCCCTTCGAAGTTTGCATGTCGATCTCTCTCTCCCCACCACATCCCCAATTGAAAGTGCAAAGATGTTTTCTAACTTGAATTTTAAGTGAATGAGTTTGTCCAATGTATCGAGACGTTTTATTCACCAGAATCAATTCACCAGTGAAAGCTATATTCACCAGTCTGACTGGAGTACCTGAACATGGTTTTCTTTCATTAATATCTCTGTTTGAGAGTCTATATCGTTCAGTGAAAAATCCCCACTCTTGGTTGCAAACGATTGTGTTATTTCGTCAGATTTTGCTAAAATTGGCTTTATGAAGTATGCCAGTGTATACTTACTGATGATTGGCAATGAACGTATATATTTTATAAACTTCATTTCCTATCCATCCCTTATTAAGACATTGTTTATCCCCCAATACTCCTTCCTTAGCGTCACATATGCTTAGTTGTATATGGATAATTATTGTAGAAATTCATAAATATCCAAGTCAGTGGAAACGGCCTATTTCACAACTTACTACAAATATGGGTGTAAAATAAGAATGACTAGAGAGCACGATTCATTAGAATTAGTGCAAATGTTGATTTTCAAGTAGGTGGTGTCGGGTGAGGTGCATCTTAGATTATGCAAATAGCTTGCATTTGGCCTAAGATATCCTTACTCTTAAACACTCATTTGCCGCCATTTTTAGCACTTACTTCTACGTTAAATTTGATGCTCCTTGAGTACATGTTCTTAGGAAATATACGACCTTGTCCTTAGGATGCACTGTGGCCAATCTGAGCACCTTTAACAATAAGTAATCCATTGATGTCAGGTAATCCCAAAATAATCCAGGAGAAAACAGTAAAGAAAGTAAGGTTAATATGATACGGACTCCACCTCAGTATACCAGGAGAATATCACAACGAAAGCACTCAGGGTATTATAAAGATCAAAAAAGAAACCAAGAGCAGGGTGCAGACAAGCCTCATTAATGTTGATAAAGACAGACTTCAGGAAGTGAAATTGGTAGTAAACTTTGTGCTGGAAATTATTATGGCTCAAGCTATCATGAGCTGCTAGCTTAAAATGGGTTAAACAGGCAGGTGGTGGCTATCTGCAGTATGTTGTAGAAGGAGGACCGTTGTAGAGTGAGAGAGCACACCAATATAATCTCTCAAGCCTTTTATGATTTCCATTTGAGATTTCTAGTCCCAAAAGCTTTTCCATAGTCCAAATTTCGTGAAATCAGTTGGCAACAATGTTCTGTAAATTATGCTTTCTTTGTTCCATTGTGCATGCTGTACTGTTTTTGTATAGTTCTATTTTTGATGGAACATTTCATAAAGCGCCAGAAGGGCTGGGCATGCTGCATTATTTATGCTTCGTGAATTTCATTGCCTCCTACAATACTGCATTCTCTTATAGTGCTAAATAAACGGGGGTTTTAATAAACAGGAGATTGGAAAAAATTCTCCAATGTGATAAATGAAGGGGTCAAAAAATTGCGGTCGGAATTTGGGAAATGGCTTTAGATAAGTATAAACGATGGAAAGAGCAAAAGCTGGTGGCCATAAAGCGTAGAGCTAAAATATATACAGAAGCACTCTATTTTGCCATTAATATTGGACCTGAATTGTACTAAGAAAGAAATGGAATGAAAGCCAAGGGTCCGTAAAAAGTCAATTTCATTCAAATTAATAAAAGGCGGGGTTTTAATAAGGACCGGAGGGTCGGAAAAAAGTCGAAAAATGACTGAAATGGAAGGGACGTTTATTTGGCACCTGAGAGTATTGAACTAATGCTGCATTTTTACCTATTTCTAAAGGGATAGATAAGATAAAAGGCTAAACTTTTGTGTGCATCAGATCTAGATGACAGTACACCTGCATATAGATTACAACTAAGATATATGAGAGATGTACAATGGTCTTCTAAATTTACTTTTGCATCTATTTAGCTGTGTTCAATCTTCGTTTAAGTGACAAAACAGACCATCTTCAGAAAATCTAACTACACCCATGAACAGTAGGCATCAGCAACACCAATGCATAACATGACAAAACATCTTTTCGTTGTGTTACATACTGTAGAAATCCAGCTCCGATTGAGCTCTCTGAGCATCGTCATAGTATCGAGATCACTGTGTACAGCTAACGAAAAGTCTTTACCACCTAGTCAAAAAGTGAAATGTGCTTTCAGCTACAAATTTTATTTGGCTTTGCAATGATAATTCCTGCTGAATCTGTAAGGAAAACCACAGCTATGGAGTTGATGGAGAAAAACAAATGCTCTATGTTAAGTTCAGGGACCTTTCATTTTTTAAGTCCCACAGGGACCGGAGGAATTTCTGTTTCAAAAAAAATGTTAATGGGCCCCCCATTTACTTATATGAGAATTAAGTGGCCCACCTCACAATGGCCTCTATAACAGCAGTCCATCAGGAAAATGTAAGAATGATATTATAGCCACCCCTAAATCTTACAAGAATAAGTATTTGCCCCCATGCATTCCTCCTTCCCCTGTCAGACTTAAAAAATGATAGGACTCTTAACTAGGAAAATTAGAAGAATTTATATTTGTAGATTGCAGGTAGCGATTGATTGCACGCATCCATTTGCTATAAACCATTAAAGACAGAGCAAGAATTTACATTTTATTCAATAGAAATGACAAGAAAGACAAAAATTGGTCAAGTAAATTCCATTGAACACTTATACTTGCAACGAAAGCCCTTCATTAAACTTATGAACTGCCCTGAACCGCCCTCAATTTCTCTAATACCATTTTCAGGTTGGTTTTGCTAATGCATGGATCACAAACGTCCGGCCCGAGGTTCATTTGTGGCCTCCAGGAAAATATTTTGCAGTCCTAACCTAAATAGAAAGTAAAGCCCTAGTGTAGAGAAGTGGAGAGAAGTGGACCTCCGCTGTGCCTCTCATCTGCTCCTGCCTGATCCTCATCAGGACTAGGCCTAGTAACACTAACCTCATGCACGCCAAGCTGTCTAAAAATCAGTCTTTACTCCATGCTTAGAAAGAATACTCAGAAGGATCTTACTTAGAATATTTGAAGATGTTCTAAATGATTTTTGTGGAATCCCTTATGCACCCCGATCACACCCAGGAACTGCTTCTTGTTTTCCACAAGTAAAGTGAGTTCGAGACCCTTGTACAAATGGCATGCAATCTGCTAAAGATGCCAGATGTACAATTATTTGACAGATTACATTTTCTGCAATAATTCTTTGTATGTATCCCATACTTTGGCCAACTGGATATACAACAGGAACTCCAGCAATAGGCACCTCCAAGAAGCAAAGAACGTTTGATGCTCTAAACTTCGCTCGGCATATCTTTGGAAAGGCAATTTTTTGCGTAGACGCATCTTTGCAACAGAGAACCGACCCTAAAAAGAACATTTTCATAAAGAAAAACTGCCTTGCAGTGAATTACGGTTTTTTCACTTCAAAGGTTGTGGTCACTGACGCTTAATGCCAGTGATATGTTTACTGAGCCCCATAACACAGTGGCCTATACAAAAATTGTGTGCATCAAGCTTCAAAATAGCATTGTTTGTAACAAAGCCTGGTATCATCTCTTAGCAACGAAATAAAATCTCAGTTAAAACACAAAATAGAATTGTAGTAGGGAATTTCATGGAATACAAAAGTTGTCGATATAGATTAAAGTAAATTACGCCAGGACCTGGACTGTGTCAAATCCCTTTAGTGAAATTTGTTTCCCAGCAACGTAGTCAAATTTAGCCAAGGAAATCACCGAAAATAGATAGTGCAATTTCAACTGAGAATTACCTGCTAACAATCGTTTTACTATGTAGTAAGGATTAATCAAGGGTATCGTCCGTGTCAAACCTTTGAATTTCGCTTAGCATTTTTTTGCAAAAACAATTTCTATACTACAGACCAAGAGTGTCCAAACTACGGTCCTCTGGCCAAATGCGGCCCACCATCCACTTATTATTGGTGCACATGGCATTACGAATATGTAGTTTATATCATAAATGTCTGTATATATTTCAAAATTTCTGCAAACATTGAAGAAATGTCTGACAATGAGAAGTCCAAAGCATAGCATCACTTCTACCATTACGGGCAACATTATTGACATCATATACGTCGGCGCACTAGAAATCCACACACCATTAATGTATCACTGTGCTGCTTATAGTGGGTGGCCGGGCCGGTTGCTTATTGTTCTGTATTTGGCCCTTACTGCAAAAGCTTTGGATTCATTTATTAGATTCATCTCCTCAGCAGAAAACGGGAAATCTTACCTATCCAGAAAGACATTTTCATAAAGGAAAACTTTTTTATAACGAGAAACATGCAATAATAATTATAATAACACACTTCCTTATACAGAGTTGCCTTTTGAGCAACTGTGCTGTTATCAATAAGGGTTATATTTAAGCATAGCATATAATGCACCAAAACAATTAAGCTGCAGTAAAATAAAATTGCAAAGATAGGCAAAATTATGTAAAAGTCTCGAGGTCTTTCACTTCAAATATTATGGTCAAAACTGAGTAAGATTGCATTGTTGCTCAATGCCAATCGAGATGTTTTAGATATGGTTTACTATAAGAGTATGACCAAGCAAGCATTCGACTCCGATTTTTCCAACTTCAAAGCCATCTCAGCAGCAGCTTTTTCTTTTGTGTTTCTTTTTCAGATTCCCCCTCAACTCACGTTACATATACATTGATATTTGAGCAAACGTTCAATGCACTTACTTCCATTAAGAACAACAGTTTCAAATTGTAGGAAGGTACGTTTCTTGTGGCTTCTCTGCACGTTGATGGTATCTCGCCTGAACCTGAACTGCATCAGTGCACCTAGTGGCGAAGCTAGGGTGAAAAAGTTAGTCCTGCCCCTTTGGAGTGAAAGGAAAACACATAAGAGGGGGTCTCAGCATTATTCTTAACCTTGCTGTTTTGAAGCACTCTATGGAAAGTAACCATGTTAAG
>OLMO02000286.1:5492961-5539009 GCA_900291935.2 Cassiopea xamachana
TTCTTTATGGTTGTGAAAGCTGGACTTTAGATAAGGACATCGAAAGAAGACTTGAAGCTGCCGAGATGTGGTTCCTGCGAAGGATTCTGCGCATTTCCTGGACTGACAAGGTAAAAAACGAAGAAGTCCTTCGACGTGCAGACGTGACAAAGAAACTCGTCCAAACAATAAGAAAGAGACAATTATCTTTTCTTGGGCATGTGTACAGAAAGGACGACTTAGAGAGAGCAGTTCTTACTGGAAGAATCAAAGGAAAAAGAGACCGTGGCCGCCAGAGACTCACTTATTTGGAGAGTTTGAAAACCTGGGTCAACAAAGGAGCAAAGAGCAAATCCGAGTTCCTGAGAGTGGCCGAACGGCGAGAAGATTGGAGGCTCATGATCGCCGATGTCTGCGACAGTCCTGGCACATAGGATGGATGGATATAGAAACGTAAGAAAATCCAGAGCAGTTGTGGTTGACGAAGAAAAAGGGTCATAATCATTTATAGAACAGTATTTTAGCCACTTCTGCATATAAGTATTATACTCCTATTTCGTTGAATCACGCCATACTGCCATAATTATGTCAACTGGGGAGGAAGATATGCCCTGTCTGGTGAAACGCCGCAAGACGCTAGACAAACCATTAAATTCAGGTTGCCATATAGAGGATTTATTATATCTGTCCATCCTGGGAGAGACAATAGGTTTTTGCTTGACTTCAGATTCACTGGCGGAACGGAAAGTAGGCGTAACAGATAAGGGTACCAAATTTGTCGGTCACTTCCTTATTACAACAACTCCCATTGCTGAATTGCTCCGAATCTTTGCAATACCTAAAGTATGCAGCTGAAAGGGAGAAAACAATAGAACTTAAGATCAAATCATGAAATTGAAAATGCATCAATGCAAGATGCATAAGAATCAGGACGCAAAGAGCAATATTTAGCAAATTGTGCATTAAGCCTAGTGGCAAAAAAGATCAATTTCTGGCATATAAGTCAACACAAGTAAAGCTTGTTTCAGGCATTCGGGTTCAGCATCCATTCAATATTGGGATTATCAAAACCTGTGATTCCCTATCAGCATTAAAATTCTGAACTCTAGGGATGTGAAATGCTGTTAAAAGAATATTGTGTGCTTGACAAAATCCCAAATCTGAACAGCATTATTATTGTAGCTAGAGTTGAGTTGTACCCTTTTTATTGATTATACATACTGCGGCGCTTACTTCATGCATAAGACGCATACTTATTTAGTCATCGTTTCTTTGAAGCTCCTAACTTCATAAAATACAGCCAAAAGTTCTAATGCATTAATGTGTAATTGTGATTCTGTGGAGGACCATTTCTCACCTGTCGTAGTACTTTTCATAGCAGCCCCCCCCCCAACCTTGCAAAGATGCATCTGCATAGATTTCATGAACAAAGGGAGCTTTTCCAATAATTTCCTTACCTATGTGTTAGATTATGAAGCCACCAGCTATTGTCTTGAAGAGCAGAATTACTTGAAGTCATTATTTTTTCAAAATTTCCTTTGGAACTCTTCAAAGCTTTAATTTTGTCTTGTTCAAGCCACCTATAGTGAGGAGTCCCAAAGAGAATAGCTAGGAAACTGGAAACCATATATCTTAATGTTCTTGTAAAGTCACGAAGTTTTACTTTTGAGACATTGATTGATGTATTGCAGGCATTTAAACATATTTTCAACTGAGAGAAACACGTCATTATTGTTTCAGCTCTGATTTTCAACTGAATTATTCTTCTGATTCTACTACACTTAACTACAATCATAACTACAGGGCACGGATGCACACGCGACAATAACAGGACACTATAAAGAAAGTACTTACGATTGACGATATTACAGACTCACCGACGCAATTTCACATATACAATATAAATCATATATAGGCAATCATACAATATATTACACCTTTCCCTCTCTATGAATGCAGTATGCTAATGTGTAATAGCATTCGCAAAAAAAGTAGGGGGTTGATTACCTGTCAGAGAAAGGGGGTCTGGCAGTTTCTCCCCGCCACCCATCGGCTCACCTGCTCCTAGAGGCCTGTCTGGATCTGGCTATATTTAAATTACGCAAAGCAAGGTCGTTGGAATGAAGAAGAGCTTTCCTTAGGGACTGACTGCAATCTGGCTGACTGTTGGGGTAACCCAACGGAACTCCACCTCAATAGGCATTCGAGCTGGACGTCCAAAAATCAGCTCATAACGAGAGAGGTCAGTAGATTCGTGCACACTACTTTTATAGGCAAAGACAGCCTGGTCTAACCACTCGTCCCAATCAACACTGTGCTCTGAAACAAAATCAGAAAGGATGTTCTCAAGTGTGTGATTCTGGCCTTCTACAAGTCCATCGCACTGCGGGTGATAAGCGGCTGCCTAAGTCTTTTTTATACTCATCAAAACGCATACATTTGGTGCATAAGAGTGCTATCAAAATTGCGACCCTGGTCAGAGTGGAGGACTGTAGGGGATCCAAAACGAGAAAAGACGCGAGGGACAAGGATGTGGGCTACAGTAGAAGCCCTTTGATCCTTCGTGGGAAATGCCTCACACCACTTGGTAACGTGGTCTATTAACACAAGAACATGTTTATTCCCATGGGCTGTTTTCTTAATGGGCCTCATGTAGTCCATGGCCCAAAACAAGAATGGTTCGCTTACTTCTATCTATTTGAGTGGTGCTTTATTTCAGTAAGGATTTTGTTTAACTTGACTACATTCAGAACAGTTTTGAATAAGCTTCTGACCGGCTTCGTGCATATGAGGCCAAACGAACCGTTCCCTAGCCATAGCAGTGCTGCGGTTAATTCCCATGTGGTCCCCGGATGAACTACTGTGCAAGGTGCGAAGGACAATGTTTATTAAACCTTAAGAGATAACTAATGTATTCTGGGGGAACGGTGCTGAGGCTTAATGAGGTTTCATTAATGTTCTACTTTGAAGAAAAAGTTGATCCCAGCAATACCAATAAGAATATTGCAAGCGATTGCCTTTCTACACAAATGGCAGATGGCGAAGGAATCTCTCCTCTTTCATTTCCATTATCTTCGAAAAAGTGGAGTCCTCTCGTTGTGCAGAAAATAGATCACAGTCTGGGACACGCCCTACAAAGAAACTGACCGATGGTGCAGAAGAGTTGCATAGCGTATCATTAAGTAGTGAAGATGTTTGATGGTTTAAACGGGAAAGGGCGTCTGCTTTTTTATTAGAAGCCCCAGATCTATGACTTACAGTGAAATCAAACTCCAGTAGTTCCATTATCCCCCTTGCAATCCGGCCTTAGGTTGGATTGTGTGTAGCCATTTCAACGCTCGATTATCAGTGATGAGCTGAAATCTCCTACCTACAAAATATAATCGAAAATGTTCAGTGGCAAATGTAACGGCTAAAGTCTCCTTCTCAATAGCCGTATAATTCCGTTCCCGACTTGTGAGAGTCCTACTGGTATGAGAAATAATTCTATCGTGGCCGATTTATCATTTTGTGTAAGAACAGCACCTAATCTGACATCAGAGGCGATGGTCTGGAGAATGAAAGATTTGTCATAGTTTGGATAGGCTAAAATTGGAGCAGAGCATAGGTAAGTCTTGAGATGTTGAAGTACACTTTCAGTGTTTTCGGTCCAAACAAACTTAACACCTTTTTTAGTGAGCTCGGTGAAAGGAGAAGCAATAATGGCAAAGCGGGGAATAAACCATCTATAATACCACGCAAGCTCTAAGATCTTAATTCCTCCAAAGTTGAAGGGGGTGCTAGGTCCTGAATGGCTTTGATTTTTGAGGGGTCGGTGTGAACTCCATGCTTCAAAACTGTGTCCTAAATAGACCACATTATCACACCCAAAAGAACATTTAGAAGCCTTGAAGCGCAGATATTGGCTACGAAAGTGCTGTAGCACAGTTGAGAGACATTCGCAATGCTGCTGCATATCCTTAGAGAAAATGATGACTTCAGCAAAATAACATAAACACATTTCATAGGTGAGACCGGAAAGCACAATGCTTATGGCCCGGGACAAAGTAGCTGTGGCAGTTGACAATCTATATGGCATTCTAAGACATTCAAAAAGGTCGTTGGGTGTCATAAACACAGTTTTCTCTCGATCTTTAGGATGCATGCTCACTTGCCAATAACTGCTGCAAAGGTCTAGGGTACTAAAAATCAGGTGCGGATCCAGAGTAATTTCTAACATTCGCAAAATTTCAATTGCAAAATGACTACGCTCATTAGATCACACCCATATTTAATCTTTGTACAAATCACTTCAATGTATTGGAGGGCATAAGACTTGAAATGAATAGATGAAGTAAGGATAGCAAAATATAATTATCTTTTGGAAGGCCCCCTTATGGAAAGAGAAAATATTTCGTGCCCCCAATCGCTATAAGTAAAACCAATTTCTATAAAAATTGTATATGTATGGCTGTTTCCCGGGGTCATGCCTGCCCCCTCTAGCACTACATTGCGTCCTCTTGAGGGACACGCCCCACTATTTGAGAAACGCTAACGTAGAGAAAACGTATCAGCATTGCATCATGTTGATAGCCGATAAAGTGGGCAACTGGAGCCCCCAAACATTTATGCCCGATGCCCCAAGAAGCATTCTCTTAAAATATTATATTTCATCTGACAAGGAAAGCGGCGAATTGGAAATTTACATGTACGCAAAGCGTGATTCTGTTTGAAGTTAAGCTATATTTAGTGGAAAGTTTTCCGACAAAATGGTGAATGAGTGCTCCCTGAAATTGGTGCTAACTTCCCACAAAGATAGTCTCTATAGATCTATTGAAACAACTGGATAATGATTATGTGTATTGAAAAAGTAAGTTGGCGTATGATGCTACTTTTTATCTTAGACACCTAAAACCCCTTGAACTAGGCCGTTTTCAAAGAGAGGCTATGAGTCTTCACCGCATTAAATCACTCTGGAAAGTGCATGTGTTCTTTCTTACAACAACGATTCTTCTAACAGAAAGCCAATAGTTACAGGATCTTCGGCATTCATGTTCGACAAACCAAATGAAAAAAACCGAAAGCCAAGACTAGACTAAGCAGAAACTGAACAAATACTGAACGGAAGCTGGAAGTAGATCGGTTTATAAGGGGAATCTCACCAACAATGAAAACCTTTATAAACAACATGCATTACGAAACACTGTATTAATCAACGTAGAATCTAGTAATACCTTGTTGGGATGGCTTTCTCCCCTTTTTCGATGTCTAAACGATTGAGTGGCAGAATACTCTTTACTATATCATCCACTTCACAATTAAAATAAGCATTATCACCCAATCTTATAAGTGGGCCATTCAGAAACTATTGCTTTCTCAGCTCGTAGAATGCATGCATCCTACCCATGTTTTCCAAATCAAATAAAATTTATGCTTCCGTCAAAACATCTATCTTAAACAACTCTCTTCATGATCAACGAAGCTTGAGTGTAGAACGAAGGAATCAAGTTGACAGGCAATCACGTGAAAGCAGTGTTCCTATGGCAGATTCGTAAGACCTACAAGCCCTTGTACCTCCTCCCTTGCGACATTCGCAAGATTTCTCAAATCCGCAGCGCCATGGGTTTCTCCTTACTTGATACATCACTTCAGTTGAGTCAGCTGCATAATGGAACACTATTACAATCCCTGAGACCAAGATTTGCAAACAAATTCTTTCCCATACAAAATCAATAGGCTTTTTGAGTAGACATTGCGGAGTATGGTTGCAAGATGCGAAGGAGCTTCCCAATTGCTCTGTGGCCAAACCGTAAACATTTAAAACTGCTTAAATACAGATCAGGGCTTCTGACGTAGGAAAGTGAATCTTCTTCGCAGAGGTGGGAACACAAATAAAACCGATTGTAGGACAAGGAGAAAAGTCCCGAATGGAATCGAATAATTTTGCAGCAAGGTGTGCCTATTCTTTAGACTTGCTTATTATTTCTCAAAATTTTACATGATAAATTTTTCTATCAAAAATCTGACATTCGCATTTGCGAATGTTACGAATGTCTAAATCCACCACTGCTGAAAATACTATATTCATTTTTAATGCATCAAGCAAATCATCGACACGTGGCAATGGGTTAGTATTTTGCTTAGTAACCAGATTAAGCTTACGATAATCGATACAAAAGCGATTTGTGCCATCTTTCTTCTTGACAAGAACAACTGGAGATGCCCAGGGACTTGTGCTACGCTGAATAACGTGCTGGGATAACATTTCAGTAGCCTGATTCTCAGCTTCCCCACGACATTGGTAAGGAAAACGCTGAGGATATTGATGGATGGGAGTGGAATCCCCTCGGTCGATCGTGTGCTCTGTGATGCTAGGATGTCCTTATCCATTATTGAAGACATCTGAAAAGTTAAGCAATGTGTTCAACAGTGCCTTCCAGTCGTTAGGAGGTAACTGGAGATTTATAGCGTCCTCTAGCTCTTTCAAAGTGCCAGGATCCATGGAAGACATACGATTAATACTACTGCAGATTTGAGATGATGAAAGTTGAGTTGGCATGGAAATAGATTCAAAAACTGGTTGGAGTTGAACAATTTTCTGACCCTTTTATGTTTTGATAGGATAATCAGAATGATTCAGAACATACACGGAGACCCTAGCATCGGTAGCATTATTGAGCGTAAAGCAAAGATTAAGAGCAATATTCAAGGCCTGTTCAAACACTCTTAACATTCTCTACATATCACTATACATGTGGAGGAAATGTTTAGAGAAATTCGGCGAAGTTGAGAGTTGGTTGTTCAAACGCTCTCAACATTTCACTGAACATTTCACTAAACATCTGGCAATGTAGGGATGTCATCGGTCATGTGACTTTTTTGTCGAATCAGTATGAAGCAATTATTGAAAAGAAAAGGCTTTAAAGTTTTGGCGTGAACTGAATACAAAACTTTTGCACTTCTATGTGCTCTTTACGCAGAGGTGGATCCAGAAAAAATCGTGACATTCACAATTCATGACAACGCCCGTATGATTACACCCAGCTATTTTCTTTTGTCAATGCTGTAAAAGATTCTACACTTAAACAGAAAAATAGGCTAAAGATAGCTCAGTCTATTGAAATTACAATGCCACAATAATTCCAACATTTTGAAACTTGTCATGCATACACCAGTACAATCTTAAACAAGACACTTACTTTTTTCTGCTGTTGGACACTATTCTGTAAGAAACACAATCTTTTGTTAGTGTGTTGTTGTATCATTCCACCATAAAGTGTACAAGGAAGGCAAATGCAGCAGCTATCTTTCTAGAATATGCCAAACCAGGGGAGAATAGACACCCAAGTATACAAAAGCCTATGGTAAATACTTCCTATTAAGTGATGTGGCAATTAAAACTTGCCAGTTGCTTTCCTTTCCTTATTTTATCACATATTTGACCTCTTTGCTATTTGACCCTTTATTGAATATGACCCTGTTATGTCTCTACGGTGTACACAATTTAACTTGGGTCCCTCTACAAATGCAAAAACTTTTTGTGATGACAATTCGTGCCTCTTGCTAGTGTCGCCAGTGTCACCAGTATCACCAGTGCAATGAAGCGAATGCATGCACAAAAGCGATGCTTCACCTGCACGAGAGCAAGCCGCGCTCTGAGAGAATGCAAAAGCAAATATATCTGCTACAATTGCAAAAGGAAACACCATTCGTCTATTTGTACCAAAAACGAGCCTATCAATTCAGTTGTTGGTGCAATTAGATACCGGCTATGCCAACAATAAGAGCAGCAATGGACACATCAAAAATGGTCCTGCAGCTTATCAAACTGTGCAGGCAAAGGTTGGAGGGTAAGAATGCAGAATTCTTTGATGGTGGCAGCAGGAAGTCATAAATTAGTGAAGCACATGGCAGAAAACTCACATCTGCACAATTTCGCTCAGAGAACCGTATCATTGGTGTATTTAATGGTGAAATGTAATTGACATGCATAATATACAAACCTCAAGTCAAAGGAATTGGGGAAGCAAAGCGGATGTTACAAAGGAATTTGCAAAGCTGGACTTATATATGCTTACATCTGTTCTAAATGCAAATCGAGAGAATAAAAGAAAAGGTATAATGATCTGAAATGAGTATGGTTTTCTGATGTACCAAAAGAAGAAAATCTGTAGTTTCAGTTTCAGATTTCATTAACTAAAATATCTAAAGACATATCAATATGTACCTAAAGACATATCAATACAATTACATTCATTGTCTAAATTAAAATAAATAGGATAAAAACACATGATACATGTAAACAAGATACTTGAACATGCACTAACTAAATAAAAAAAGTAGGTGAACACTGCAAGACATTATATATTTAGATACATTAGTCTATGGAGGAGCTTTCTAATAGATTAACTAATCGAGAGAGAGCCCCCCTCCCCCCATTTAAAACTAAAAAGAAAAGCAAAATTTTTTGCCAAGAAGAGGAAAACAGCCAGAGTATACCCAAGGGAGAATTTCTTTTTGATTGAGTTAGCAATTAGAGGTCATAGTCATTAATGAGAAATTCTTTTCATTTTGACTTGAAAATATTAACATTAATATTAATTGAAAACATTAATTGAAACTGAAATTTTAATAAAAGTTGGAATACCATTCCAGAGTTTAGTACCAAAATATTTTATTGACCTGAGACCATATAGAAATGTATTTCTTATGGATTGGAAAATGTCACTCCAGCTGCCTGACGAGCTTCATGGCTATGGACAGCGTTACTGAGTAGGAAATAGTTCAAGAACTGAGCAGGTGAGAGATCATTTAAAGATTTGTACACAAATTTCATGAGAATTTCATGAGTAACCCTGTCATTTAGTTTTAGAATTTTCAGTAAATGGAAGATTGGTGTCGAGGAATAAAAGGAATGGTGAAAGAGATAGACCTTAGCACTTTCTTTTTCAATAAGAAAGAGGTGCAAGATATGCATCATAAGAGAGTCCCCAAGTTGATGAACCATAACTTAGAAAAAAGAGAATGTGGAATAGTAGAGAATTTTCAAAATTTCAAGTGTCTAATCTTACATAGGACCCCTATTGTCCTTGAAAGTGTTCTTGGTTAGTTCAGAGATATGAAATTTCTAAGAGTGATGCTCATCCTTGAGGACCTTGCTATTGGCTTTCTTCTAAATCTAATTTGAACATCATTAAGCAAGTCTTTCCTAGATGACTGAAATACAAAAAAATTTGTTTTCTCAATGTTTAGAGCTAGTTTCTTTTTCTCCAGTCATGACGTTACTTTTAGCTGATCTTTGTTTATCTTATTCTTAAGTTTCGATATATTTGCATATTCCTAGTATTCATTTGCATCATCAGCATACAAGAAAAGTGAGAGAACTGTGGATGCAATAGGGAGATCATTGGTATAAATTAGAAAAAGTAGGGGGGCAAATACAGAACCTAAAGGGATAGTACACATAATGCCTTCAAGCTGAGCTAGATGATTATTGATCGAAATACACTGCTTTCTACATGCCAGGTAGGATTGAAACCAAAGGAGTGAGATACCTCTGATCCCATAGTGACTCAGTTTTTGCAGTAAGATGTTTTGGTTAAAAGTATCAAAGGTTCTTTGCAGGTCAATGAAGATTCACGGCCCACTCTGTTTGAGTCAAGTTTACACGTTATTTCTTCACTTAAACTAATCAGTGCTTGATCCAAATTGCATTTGGAACAGAATTTCATAAAGCTCTAAGAAGTTGTACAGGCGTTGGTGAATAGGCTCTTCAAATATGTTACTGAAAATTGATGGTAATGATATGGGTCTATAATTTGAGTTCTTTGAAGCATCACCTTTCTTAAACATAGGAATAACCTTAGCAATCGCTAACTTTTCAAGAAAGATACCTTTTTGAAATGAGTCATTATTGATCCAGGAGAGTAGTACAGAGATGAGAGGGTCAATAATTTCAAACCATTTAACTGGCATGCTATTTGGTCTATTTGGTCCAGTAAATTTGTTTTTTTTTAAGTGATTTGATTACTGAAGACACCTCATTAGGGACAGTGGGAAATGTAAAGAAGCTGTGGTTATTAGGAGCATTTAGATGCTTAAGAACATAATTTCGATTTCTAGGAACGTTGCTTGTTATTTTATTGGCAACATTGAGAAAATAGTTATTGAAGTTATTAGCTATCATATCAGGATCAGATATTTTACGCCCATTCTTATCTGTCAATTTGGTGATTGAATGTTCATTACCATTTGCTTTCATTTTTATGCAAATTCTAATTCCTTGCCATAGCAATTTCAAATTTGATTTATTTTCTGCAAAATAATTTTGAAAGTGCTTTGCTTTCCTACCTTTTTAATTCATTACCAACTTGATTTTGAAACTGTTTATAAAAGGAGTAAATTTCAGGAGACTCTGTTTGAATTGTTGAAAGAGATTGTCCTTGATCCTCATCATCTGTAGAATTTGAATGTTGATCTTAGGCTTGCTTCTGAGTTTCAGAGCTTTTTGTTTAATCTTCTTAAGGTAGTGTTTACTAACTAGATGATTGACATTACCTAAAAATTCATCACAATTGCTATCTACACAATGCTCTTCAGAATCCATAAAGCCAAAATCCATATTCTGATACTCATCAAGAAACTGGGATTTATCAACTTGTTTTATATTCATGAATAATATTTAAACAATTGCTGTGGTCAGGAGCAGAGTTTTTGAGAATAGAAAACTGAGGGAAATGATCTCAGATTTGCATCAGAATGTTTCCACTTGTGATTTTCCTTGTTGCCTCATTTGAGAAGGTATGTTCAATTTGGGTCGATATTGAGTCAGTAACTCTGATTGGTTGCAGCATTAGAGATTGTAGATGATTGGTAAAGAAGGTATTTCGAAAGTCACTTGTGGGTGTGTGATTTTCATAATTAAGAAGATTAATTTTAAAATCACCCATGATAAATACAAGTTTATTTTCATTTTCAATCATCTGCCAATTCACGACATCCTGGGAGTCAAGGATAATGCTCGTATTAGGATCGGCCATATGATCAAAGGAAGGGATTGTAAACCATGGCGGAAGAAACCATTGTGTGAAACGGAAGAAACCCACATACTGGGATGGACATTAATGGGAACAATCCAGGAGCAAATGGGAAGTAGCTTGAAATCTGTCACCAATTGTATGCTCGATCATTCAACTACTGTAAACGAAGGTTTCAAGAAACTGTATGATTTAGAAGAACTTGGGACAAATGAGACATCTATGAAGCATTCAAGGACAGCATTTCATGAGAAAGTGATGGCCGCTACTCGGTGAAGCGAGTAACGGCCAAGTATAACCCACCTATTTGTGGAAGACTTTGCATGTGGAGGAAGAACACTTCCATGGAAAAAGGGGAACTTTTACTTGCCAATTGAAAAGGTACTGTGCAAGTGCAAACTAAATGATGCCATCATTCAACAGCAACTAAAGAAAGGATTAGTGGGAAAGGTTTCAGCAACACCAAATGGAAAACATGTGCACTACATTCCACATCACTCAGTAATATGTCGAGAAGTTGAGATAGCAAAATTGGGGATATTATACGGTTGTTCAGCAAGGAAAGGAAATACGACAAGTCATTGAATGATTGCTTGCATGTTGAACAGCCACTGCAGCCTCCTATGTACGATATTCTAATCAGATTCCAAACCTACCCTATTGCACTTCTTGGTGACATCAGACAGGCCTTCTTGCAAATCAAGATTGATATCAAGGATCGAGATGCAATGAGATTTTTGGGCTCAAAGAAATTTTTGGAAAGAAGATTCTGAACATCAAGACCTTCGCTTCGCAAGAGTGATCTTCTGCTTAGGGCCAAGCCCATTTCTTCTTCATACCACGATTCGAGAGCATATCAGTCAGAACAAGGAGCAAGACCCTGCATTTGCAGCTGCAGTGTTGAACAGTCTATTTGTGGATGATTTGGCATGTGGAGCAACAGACATATCAGAAGCACAGACGCTGAAGCAAAAGCTGATTTAGAGATTCAAAGATGTTCATTTATCTTGAGAAAGAGGAAATCAAAAGCTCCAGAACTACGAGAAGAGGAGACTTCAACAGCAAAGGAAGAATGCATTCAATGTGAAGCACAGATTGGGAAAGTTATGGATGTCTCATGGAATCAAACTACAGATTTGATGGGCGTCAGCTCTAAAAAGGGCAGCACACTTGAACATGAAACCACTCATAGAGGAATTCTAATGACAGTAGCTGCAATATATGACCCACTTGGAGTTGTAAGTCCTTTAATTATTTTGGCAAAGATAATTTACCATGACGATTGTAAGTCAAAAATGACTAGGATGCAAGGATCATTAAAGAACTACTCAAAAAGTAGAAGAAGTGGCTAAATATTCAACATGGATTTGAATATTCCAGTGTTTTAGCATTTCTTGCAGTAATCTACTTGGAAATTTCACAAGAAAGTAGGACATTTATCAAACAACTAAAGGGTTAAATTGAGATAGGCAAACCCCAATACGTCAGCGCCAAGGTTGGAGATAATTGCTGACCAGATGCTGACAAAGCTCATTCTTAATGCAAAGCCAACTTTGAACTACGAGATGAAAGATACTTTTCGATGGCTGGATAGTCAGCTAGCTCCTTGTTGGCTGGGCAACCATAGAGAATGGAAGCATTTTGTAAGAAAAAGGGCTCGTCAAATCCTTGAAGCTGGTATTCAGTGGAGATACTGTCAACAGAATACAATACAGCAGATTTAGGGACGAGAAGAACTACACCAGAACGAATTTAGCCTGTAGCAATTGGTGGGAAAGACTGGGTGGCTCACAGCTGGCCACAAAGACCCAAACTTCAAGAAAATGGAGCAGTTGAGGAGGAGAGAAGAAAGACTACTATTCTATTATCATTGCAACAAGTGATGAGGCAAGCAGAGAAATTTGTCATTGAATAAATGCTATCAAGTATGCAAATGGGAGAAAGCTGTTCAGAATAACTGCTTGGGTTGTACAATTGGTCAACAACAGTGCAAGAAAATCTAATTAGAAGTCAGATCATTTACTGATTGAAGAAGCAAAAGCAGCAGAAGCTCTCTTGATTAAGGAACTTCAGCTTTTACTTTCGCAGACAACAGAGCAAATAAATCAGCTTGGCCTCAAGTTGGATCAAGACAAAGTGTTCAGGTGTCATCGAAGATTTGATCAACGAGAAGATCAGCAACTTACCTATGTACCAAAGGGAACGAAGCTATCAGCGCTTTTGATTATGGATGCTCACAGCAGAGTATTGCATATGAGGGTACCTTAGAAGAATTTAAAAACAGATTCTGGATTCCAAACGGACGACAAGAAGTGAAGAAGGTTCTCCTATCCTGCTATCATTGTAAAAGATACAGTGCACAGCAATTCAAGCAGGCCTCGACAGCACTTGTTCCGAACTTCGGGACAACGCCAGTTTAAACTTTTCAGATAGCAGAAGTTGATTTTGCACTATTCACCTGTGCAAAATCCAGAGCATGGAATACTGAACTAGTTAGAGACCTGACTGCAAGACCTTCAGCAGAAAGAGCCTCAAGAGATTAATCACCAGAAGAGGCACCCCAAAATTTATGGCATAACACAATACACAAACCTTCAAGGCAACTGCACAATGGCTGCGGTCAATCTTTAAGGATGCAGAGGTTCAAGACTTGCTTCACAATGAGAGTATCCAATGGAAGTTCAATCTATCAAGATCTCCATGGTGGGGTGATTTCTTCAAAAGGATGGTTGGACTTGTTAAGGACACATTGAAAAAATCCCTTGATCACGCCAATCTAACATTGAGTGAACTTCAAGAAGTGCTATTGGACATTGAATTTTCGTTTTAACAATAGACCACTGACATACCAAACTGATAAATTGGATAGAGAAGTACTAGCCCCAAACCATCTTGTACACAGTAGGAGAATAATATCATTGAGATTAGAAGAAGTCTATATTGACAAAGACCAAATATCAGCAAAAAAGACTCAGACA
Organism: Cassiopea xamachana; assembly: GCA_900291935.2. Classification (NCBI taxonomy): domain Eukaryota; kingdom Metazoa; phylum Cnidaria; class Scyphozoa; order Rhizostomeae; family Cassiopeidae; genus Cassiopea; species Cassiopea xamachana. The sequence continues at coordinate 5,506,934 of OLMO02000286.1, forward strand.
TCTTCAAGGATGCAGAGGAAGGTACTGCAATCGTTGGACCAAGGAATATATCACAAGCCTAAGAGAGCATCAGAAACTTCATCAAGGAGGCACCTAAAAAATAACAGGTGACATTTTATTGGTAAAGCATGAGAATCTGCTAAGAAACAAAAGCGAATTTGGAATAATCTTGAGCATATTTGAGGCAAAGATTGTGTAGAAAGGGGAGCCACACTCAAGATGACAACAGGTGGCAGAACGTTTGAAATAGAGCGATCTGTGCAGCACTTATAACTACTGGAATTCAGAGCCGAGCGTGCAAATCTGAAGATATCTGCATCAGACGAGGCAGCAGTCAATGTAAGGCTGTTTACTGTTGTTGTTTATGGTTAGTAATTAGATTATGATATAAAACAACTCATTACGTATGCCATTGTGTTTGCATGATAAACTTAACTTAAATGGGGTGTATACTACTGTAATACCTCTTTCAAGGGGGTATCACAGATGTGAGTTCGAAGGCTTAGCAATGTATTCAAAAACGTAGGTAAATCAATTAAACTAATAAACTCACGACCTCAAACTTTTAACGGCAGTGTTAGACACAGAAAATACACGACTTCTTTCGGCAACTTGCAAACGGCAAGAACAAGAAACTTTAAAGGCAGAATGAATAAACGGCAATGTGTAACTTGTCACAGCGTCACGGCGTTTTGCTTTTTACGTCTAATTTTTACGTCCAAATCTTTCGTCCGAAAATAGCGTCTTACATCGGCAAATTCACTTTTCGACTCTCTGTGACAGAAGTTACTTACAACTTTTACATACGACAAACAATAGCTAAATCTTGGTCCAAAAATTGTCCATATAAGGTTAAAAAGGAAAAGCTAAGAGAATAAAATATTGAATGAATGGGACGAGCACGTGGTCAGCGAGGGACCTGGCACGAGTGCCAAAATGGCTCCCTGATCACGTGCACAGACTAACAAAACTATTTTTACGCTATTTGCAACACTACGTAACCAGATATAAATTCGTAGATGATGTAATTGTACTCGTATAATGCATTACGTATATACCTAGAAATACGTTCAAAACAGTATAAATTCAAGCAGAATCTTTGCAAGATTGATTGCTTACTGGTAGTTTGGTGGGTGGGGGTGGAGGGGAAGGCACTGCAGGGCTGCTTATTTATAGAAACTAAGCAATGAACAGATGCTACTAAAATCTTGCAAAGGTTCTGCTTCATCTCGCCTTCGTAAAGTAGTTTGCTTCATCTCACCTTCATAAAAATGAATCATATTAATATAAATATATCATTATATCATTGCAAAGATACGTTATATAAATAAAATGAAGAGAGAGAAAGAAATAAAAGATAGAGAAGAAATGAAGAAGCCTACAGCACCAGGTGTTCCCAGGCGGTCACCCATCCAGGTACTGACCTGGCCCTACTTAGCTTAACTTCGGTGATCGGACGAGAACTGGTGTATTCATAGTGGTATGGTCGTAGCCGCCAAGTATACAGTGATTTTGCCTATTGATGGCAAGTATTAATCGATTAGCTAGAGTAAAAAATTTAGTACCTACAAAATAAAAGCTGATCATGAGATTGCTCAAGTAAGATAAGATCAAAGTCTCGATCAAACTTTGCTGTCTCTTTGAAAACTTTAAAGACAGAAAAATGCACGTTTCCGGCGAATCCAGAAGATCTACGGTTCAAAATTTCCCGGCGGAGCATACCCCTGGATCCCCTAACTTACTTGCTTTTCGGAACTGGCGCAACAATAACTCTTCATCCTGATACATGCTTTATTGTTTCTTTAAATGCTTTGTTTCCAGACAAAGCACTCCATCTAACTTTCCGGAAACCCTATCAAGGTTCCCCTCCATCCATGTGCCCCCGTACTTCTATAACACTTCATACGTCCCTGGACTACACCGTCTTTCCTCCGTAGCCAAGACTGGACGTCTTTTTCTATTTCTGACAGCCATGTGTCTTTGTGAGCTTGTTACCATGGAGATTTAATTTGTTGATCATTGGATTGAATATATGTTGCCCTGCGATTGATTATATTTCAAAATCGGATTGAATACATATCTCAACATTAAATTGAATATCTATTTCAAAATTGAATTTAATACATATTAGAACTGGATTGAATATATTCTAATAAAGGATTGAATACATTTCACTTTATTGAATATATATTTACAGGATTGAATATTGATATATACGGCCAGCCATACTTCTTTTCTCCAATAAGGAATTGTAGATTGGGACTTTGCATGTAATGTTCCCATTCAACTGGTATTGTTATTGCAAAAGGGAATAATCAGAGCTATCACCTGCCAAAGTTTTTTTCGCCTTCATCTCCTATCTTCTCTGACCTGAAGATCTTGAAATTGCAGGAATTATTCCAATTATAGCTTCCATCTTTTGTCTATGAATGCATAAATAAAATTTCTCCTGTCTGCTTTCACACTTGCATTGAATCAGTTAAGTCCATTCCTCAGCATTATCCTTGAAAGGCTCCTAAAAATGACATTTTCATGACTCAGAAGAACACTCTTCAATATGGAATTAAAACTGCTCTCCTTCATTGGTGCCGAATCTTGGAATAGTATTCCTACTGTATCCTTGGTTTGCCTGTACTATAAACTAAAATCATATCTACTGCAAAAGCATTGATATCTAGTCGTTGAAATTTCCCATATTCTTTTCATATCTCTCAATAATCAAATTGGTGATTGCCATTCCAGTTTATTATTTTTGATCTGTCTGCGAGCAAGGGGCCTCTCTCCTCGATAAGCTTTGGAATTGAGAAAGCTCCTCCTTAAAGTGATTCCCATTGCATACATTACAAACTGTTGCCTTTATTTAATATCAATTGTGCTATCTTCCCATTTGAATGGTGAAGTTCTTTGTAATTAACTTTGTTATATTTTATGGATGTTGTATGGAATTTAAAAATATAAACTGAAACCTGAAACCTGATTGACAGTAGGGACGGATACAGGATTTATGCTGACGGTTGCACCTTAAGAAATCATTACGTTAAGCGCAGGCGCAGTGGCTAAATTGTCAGAGATTATCTATATGCTCTCCTAATGCTTTCTTATGCCTTTCCGTAGAAGGACGGTTTTAGCGCCTGAGTTAAGGTTGCAGAAGTCAAAACACTAAAAGGCTTCCTTACCAGGCTCAGTAGTGTTGAAGAGCTTAGTCAGGCTCTCCTTCAAAAGAAACAAGCATGGAATACAGAAAGCCTCACCTATGGCCTTTTAGTATGCAATGGATATCTTTGCAACCAAGAAATATTAATGTCTCTCCTCTTACCATATGTCTTGTGTAATTGAAACAAAAACAATTATTGCGAGGCTCTCAACTATTACTTACAATGACACAAATCTGAATCCCTGCCAGACCTTAATACTTTCAAAACAAGTTTCATTGTCATATGGGATTGTGAAAGAATGATGGACTACAGAAAATGAATTAGCTACTGCTTGAATTTGCTTTGTAATCAGCAGTAGAAATGGGAATAGATTTAGAATTTTCAAAACAAAGACCCCACTAATTGTTTCTTGGGAAGGTAGTGTCCTTTGCCACTACAAGAAATGTAATATTGAACTGGGTCCCATAATGTGGTGAGGAAAGAAAGGGCTTCTTCTTGCTATTGCCATCTTTTGTATTGCGGATGAAGGCTGACTTTAAGTTTAGAAAAGAGTGGTAATGCATAATTTGATGTGAGAAGATTCTGGGTTATTCAAACTTTCCTGATCCTACAGCATTTTCCAAAGGAGAAAAATTGGAACAGTAATTGTATCAGTGGGGTCACAGAGAGCAAGATTTGAATTTTAAGCTTTGTGAGAACATATGGCATGTTCACCAGATCCAGTTCCGTTATAAAAGACTTCATCTGCAACTCAAAAACACTAGCAAAAAGAAGGCCAGCTGTGATTCTGGCAATTTGTAAAGCTTCACCCAGCAAACATAAGAACTTGACTTGTATTGCAATAAGGCAGTTGCTTTTGAGGTGATCTTAGCAGAGAAGAAGATTTCAAGAAGGTTAAATGTCTTCTCAGTTGCATGAAAACTTGTAAAGTTAGGATAAGAGGAATAATGTTTTGCACTCCCATGCAATTCAGCATATTTTCACCCTTTCAGTACTATGGAGAGGTACTATTTCAAGTCAAAAAAACTGATTTGGCAATATAAAGACTGTTTTCAGGGAAAGGCAACATGTACCTTAGAAAAAGTACGTAAGGTGATTTTACGCCCTCTGAGTAATTAGGAGGGGTGCTTGTGATTTGTCATTCACTTGTATGCATTATTTGTGTCGCTAGTTAGCAAAACTAGCTAAATACAAGGACACTGTAATAAATTATTTATTTGTTGAAGCTTTATGAACGTAATATAATAACAAATGCAATGATACATCTCACTATAATAACGCATTGTATCAGTGGCAAATCTGAAATAAATTTATGAAACAAAATGTAAAGTACTGAAAGCCTAAAGTAAAATATATCAATCTTAAGGCAAAGAATACAATTGCAGTTAACCTTACGACAAGAAGTCTATGCTTTAAAGTTAAGCAAATTAAGGCTTATGCAACTTATTTTTCATTAACAAACATCAAATCTGTGACTATGCCCACTTATGAAGCAGCCACAACCCCTAGGAAATGCATTTGCGACAGCACTGAATGGTACAACAAGGAATTGCTAGAATAATTTTGAATAATATTGCACCAATCTTGTCATTCATTGGCCAAGGGCAGGGATATATTTGCATAATAATAGGTAGTGCAACCAAAATTTCATGATTAAAAATCATCGCACTTACAGACAAAAAACCTGCCTGTGTTATTTTTAACTACTACATTGCTATGTTTCTTTCCCGGAAATCATCGTGCTGATACACAACAACAAGGCTCATTCACAGAAAACCTAAGTCACTGAGCCCTTATAGATGATTGGGAGAAGAGCTGAAAGACAAGGAGTCACGTACTAGATTTTGCAAAAACGCTTGAAGACTGACTGCAAGAAAGTTTGATTGGAAAATCTGACGGTCTTCCGTGCAACAAGTACAACCCTCTGTATCCACCCCTGATTGACAGTATTGAATGCATAAACCACGTTGATGTTTTCCCATTAGTTTTTCCTTGGTGACGGCTCTTTCGCCCATAGTAAACTTTTATTTCTGTTGTGAAAGTTTATCTGCGAGCTATGCAAAAGAGATCGGAATTAAGGAACTTTTATACCCTGAATTTTGCAGATGTTCTTTCTAGCGAAGGTTTCTGCCCTTAGAGAAGTTGGGCAATCTAATTCCTCTAGCGTGATCCTAAGTCAGAGTTGCATCTTTTGGGGGGAGACAAAGCAGAATGGGGCTAAGAAGGAGAGGTAGTAAAATAGGGTGTAGATCGTGGCATAGCAAGAGAGTAGATAGGGGGTATGGGGTATAACCTCTTCGTATAGCCAGTGGTGAAGTATCATTTGCTATGAGGGTGGAAAGAGTGATAGGGGTCAAGGAGATAAACCCTTAAAAAATATTTGACCACATCCCTTAAGTATTTGAAAGTCGCCCTTTTGGATATGCCCTTGCTTAGATAGGAAAGAGCTGCTGCACTTGCGATTTCAAAGCTACCTTCCAATGTAATTTGAGCATTTCTCAGAAACCAACTTTTTTTCGCCATTGCGGGGACGGCTACCCACCGTAGCCTCCCTGGCTACGCCATTGATGTTTAACCACTTACATATTAGTTGTAAAGTATGATACTACCCATGGATGTATCACATCTAAAAAGGAATCATAAAGTAGAGATATAATGTGCACAGAAAACATCTAATTCTCTTACAGACTAGCCATTTCAAATTTTAAATAAGCATAAACTATGCATATAGACGGATCCTAAAGGTTTAGATCCCTGTCCTTTTCTTCAGAAGGAGAGAGTAGCCATTCTTCTTGAAAAAGTCTTGATACTATTTATTACACTCACGGTACAAAAGTGTGGAAACGGGTCTAAGAATTCGTTTCCAAAAATGGAGTAGAGTACTATTCGAATGGCTTGCGATTCTTTCTCAACGGAAGTGATAGCTGACGTGGCCAAAACGAATACATATGTAAATAAACGCTTCTATTTTCGAAACATCCTAAACTTTTTCAACCAATCTTTTGCACTTCAAAGAAAATAAGGAAATATAAGCAAGGCTAAAGATTGGGAATTGTGGGACTGCTTCAGACAAGGAATGAAACATTTTAATTTTATTAAACTGTCCAATCTTGAAAATGGAAGCAAATAATGCCATATGATTTTCCTCATTTTCCAAAATTAAGAATTTTTATAGGCCAAAAATTGGGGTTTCATCTTTGTTGTATTCAAAATGTTAAAGATGGAATTCAAATTCAAGTATGCAATATTATTAACGAAAGTGTAAGCCACTCTAAGCCACTTTATTTCAGTAAAAGTTAAGAAAAATTTAAGAAAATCTCAGGCTCAATTTCGGGAAATGTTAAGAAGATTGAGGCTCAGGCAAAATAATGACTTTCTTAAAACAAAAAGCCATGTAATGCCATATGTTTGCAATACTTAAACATTTCAAAATACTTTGAACTACGACTTTCAGTGGAGTAACAAGGAGAATGCGGCCCGTCAAAAAAAATTTATTGAATAGAGGAGAATGAGTTGGCTACAATTTTATAGATAAATTAGACTTTTCACTATGGGTAAGACAAAAGTTGTCGCTTGAAAGTATTTTTTCATCATAGCAAATAACAATACGGCTTGCGAAAAAAATTCTGCACCAATATGGACTTAAAAAATGCAAAATAAAGGATAAGCTATTTCTGACCACGCTATTAAGTTGCTGAAGGTCATCGTTTTCATACTATTGTACGCTGACTGTACATCACTAGTTTTAATTCTATTTCTCAAAAGGGTTTTCCCCCGTTTTACAGGGCATTGCCCTAAAAAGATTTTTCCCTAGAGAAAGTACCTAGACCCTCACTTTCTTTACTCTTCTCTTCTGCATCAATCCAAATTGTTTGTGGTTAAAATTTCCAAAAACTATGCCTCATTTTCCACAACACTTGTAGTTGCGAAGGCTTGCCTTGCACCATGAACAAGTAGAGCATGCAAGCCTCCACATCAAAGTGTTTCTTTGTTTTTGTCACTTTGGCACTCAGACATGACTCACTTAATTGACCTCCGTCGTGAACTTTACATGGAACTAAAGTAACCTGGTATCAATCAAATAGGAACTTATACACTTGGCAAAGGCAACAACATATCTGAAAAGCCTTTTAGTGCCAACGTAAAAGGTGTTGGGAGATTGGAAATCTACAACTCCTCTCTTTCCTTGTGGGTGAAATGAATAGTTTCTTTAAGATTAGGTGTGGTTGCCACACCCATTCAGTATGGCTGTTCGTCGTCAATATTTTTTAAATTGCCTCCCCTTATGCTCTCCAAAGATGGTCGGCACATGAGCTTTTAGTCTCAAACGGCACCCGTGTATGAACCTGCACTGCAGAACAGGGCCCTATTCTAGTGGAAAAGCAGCCTACACCTAATTGCTATCGAAGCACATAAATCAAATGGAGTCCTACAAAACTTAGCCCAGAAGAGAAATAAAAATATTTGCACGGTCAGTTTATGAAGTAATGAACTATCGAAGGAATTTTCTATCAACATCTTTGGGCTGAGAAGTAGAGAATGGAGTAGCTTTCTAGCCAAACAAATTAGCAGGAAAAAGGATGTCTTCTCTGCTTCATCGAGCAAATTGCAGGGACTAGAAGGCTTACCATAATTTAGGATAAGTTAGAGTTTGCAAAATGCTAGAAAGTTCTTTTTCATAATTGTTAATGCTCTTACTGTAATGCATACAACCTAAAAGAAATTATTGCTGATATCTAGAAACAGGGTACGTTGTTCGATGATTTCCTTTGCATTTTACAATGGAAAGGCTTCATTTGTCTTTTAGTGTTCCTGTTTACCAGTGTCTACATGATAGAGTGTCCCATTATTTGCCACACATTCAATATACAAGAAAGCAAATTTACGAAATTACGTTTGTATAATTTTAAATGGTGAGTTCCTTCTAGTCAACAAATCAAGCATTAAAGTTGTAAATTGATGGGAGGTACCACGTATATGCTAATGACTCTAAGTACTATAATGAATTCAAGAGACGCTGTAAGCATTCAAAGTTGAATAATTGCTCTGCGTCATGAATGAACCCCAGCAGGAAGAAATTATTTCTCAGTATATCCGATAATTGTTGAGCTATGTATTGGCGACAGTATTGTATAAAACTTTCCATGCATAATGCTAGGAACCCATTCTATCAGCTTCGTGTCGAAAATTTTTGCTAGAATTCCTTATAGTGAGTGGCCAATGGAATCACAGATCACGATCATTTTAATCACGATCATAGTTATACACAGTATCCAGCCTTGCAGAGTTTTCATGAAACTTATGTGAATTTGATGACACGCAGTCCTCCTTCAAATCATAGAAAGTTTATTATCAAGAAATTCATAGCAAAAGCTATAACATCGTGTTGCCAGAAAAGTGATAAACAGTTTCTATGATGTATTTGGAGATACCCTAATTGAAAAGCTAACCTATCGAATTATCGAGGACACTATTAACCGAGAGGCAGAGGCCATGCTTGAAAGATCCTTAAATGGTCTCCTTCCGAAGTATTTCTCAAATATCTTTTCAGGAAAGTCTAATCGAGACACTGTTTATTTGAGAAACTCTGAGACTAACTTGAAATTGCCTCTATTCAAAACTGCTTATGGACAGAGCTCAATTGCATATCATGGGACTCATCTGCAGAACAGCCTTAAAACCACCCTCTGTACTCGTGTTTAAGCGTCTACTTTGATATATTTCTTTTTCTATGTTTTGTCTATGATATGTTAGTTGTATAAATTGGATATTTAAATTTATTGTATATATTTAAGTTCTATTTTAAATTTTAAGGTTTATCTCGACCCCCTCAAAAGCAGCATTAGCTGATGGGGTTACCGTGAATAAAGAATGAAATGACGGTTCTTTCACTTATCACATGAGCTTTTTCTGCAAACCACATGAGTGTCACGTAGATAGAAAAGAGCTTGTTAAATATCTTGCATAAAATACTTTAAGGAAAGAATTGGCCCCCAGCTCTGCAAAATATATCCACGTACTCAAGCTCTAGAACTCTAGTGTTCTTGAATGACAATTGATTGTATTAAAGTTTGACCTTGCAGTATTCGCACATATGTATCTGTATTTATATAGACTTAAATATATAAATATATAACTTGGAATTTAATCTGGCTTGGGATAGACCAGCATGGATGTTTGTGGTCATTATAGCTATAAGTCCCTTAGTTCGCATCCACACTCTAACCAAACACTTTAGATATAAAGTTTAAAATAGTTAGCTACTTTTCTTAGCCTATCATATACATTTATTAGCTTATGTAGAGGAAATTTAAAAAGATGCTGAGTAAGTCTGATCTATAAATATAAATGTTGTTTTTGTCAATCTAGTCGATTTGGTGCAGGCTATTTATTTCTCCTCCTTTTCAAAAGGTTTTGCTTTGTGCAGAGATTTTCAATGGACTTAAAGTTCTAGTTATTGCAACTAAAATTTTAAGAATCTCTGACATTATCAGTACTACCCTCCACCCCTTCAGCGAAGGTATCTTAAGGTGGGGTTGTTGCCAGTCTTCGCTTTGTATGTAAGGAAGCTGTACAAGCAAAACTATTCACGACCTTTGAAAGAACGCAATAGCATGCAACTTGTCAGTACCTATAAGACAGCACTAATGGAAGCAGTATTGTATAGACAAGACATTTGTGTGAATGCATTGTACAGTATATCATTTTCGATTAGTGGCACTTTTTGCTAATGTATTGAATAGAACACTTTTGTTATAGGTCAAATTGTATATCAATAGTTTCATACCTATGGTGAGTTTATTGCTACAATAATTAATTGACATCAACAATTTCTCAAGTGTTTTTCTGTGGTAATAATTATGGTGCTAATATAGGCAATATATTGAATATCACTATTGACAATTCAATTGTAAAAGGTGGTGTGTACATGGAACATATTTGGAGATTTTCTTACTGGTAAACGCTAAAAAATGCTATAACCTAATATGCTGGTTTTATTGATGGTCTTTGTCTAAAGTTGCCTTAATTTCCCAATAATAATAAAGTACCTATGCTTTGAATATCACGTATGTAATTCAGTAATTATCGAGGTCTGGCTTATCAGCAAGCAAATGACGCTTCGACATGCCACTCATTGGCCATATTCCCCTGCTTTTCTATCTCCAGAAGCTAAAGAAACTTGTAAAACAATGGTATTAGCGTGCTTTAAAAGAGTACAAGAAGTTTATTGAATTTATGTGGACCTCGAAGGAAGCACTAGTGGAAGAATTATTGTGTAGTATATGCCACAGGGTGGCAGTTACACATTGAAAATAAGTTCAATCGATAGGACGAGCGTTTTGGCGAAGTCAATATTGCTTGAAGTTTCTCCATGTAAATAGCCCATTTCCTGCAAGGTTTGATAGTCAACTTTTATTTCAAATTACCTTGCCTCTTACTATGTTAAAGCTTTTATCAGTTTAGCTTACATTGATCAGCTTCACAGATATTACCCGTACAAACAAGGCTTTCTTATGAGCTATGAGAAAAAGCGTTTGAAGCTTGGAGCTTGTGGTTAAATAGTTTCAAAGCATTTGCAAGGGGAGTGCAGATTTATAGGCATTTGTCTCTTAGCATATTTTATAAATCTATCTCCCATGACGTCAATATCACATGCTATGATGGTGCTTTGGAAAGCAGCTGATAAAGTCTAAGAGCTTTTAAACTGTTTTAGCGACATTTGATTTAGCGAAAATTTGTTTTAGCGAATTTCCAAAGTACTAAGATGGCCTTTAAAGCTTGTCAGCGAAATTTGACTTAATCTAGAACTGCATCTTTCCACAATAACAAACTGCATTAAAATCAGAAGCTCTTGTAAAAAGAATACAGTGGCTATTGATTCGAATAGAAAAATCGTTCTGCTATGTACAAATGGGTTGATTAGTTTCTTGTTACTGTGGTTTGCTTATAGCAAAAGTTTACTAGGGCATAGCTTTTCAATAAATACTCCTACGTATTAAGACTGAACTCAGATCTGGCTCAAAGTTCAATAGCATTTTCCGTTGATGTTAAATTATGAAACAGATTGATAAAATCAAATCGTTGCAAACCTTCGCTAACTTTCTTCCCAATCTTTGAATTTGGCTTCATGCCGTTGCAGCCGGCTATAATTAGTTCAAATTTGAATGAAATTATTTGGCTACTTCAGAGACATTAAGTTAACTGCAAAAGTTAGAAGTTCTTCCCACCCTTTGCATAGTCGAAACTGTTGAAAGCACAAGGATTGATGAGAGTATATGCTTTTAAAAAACAGAACTTCTACTCCAAGGAGTGTTTTTCAGTGAATGCTATATTTTATTCCACATACTCCTATGCAATCTTCTACTGTTGCAAAATCTATCATGATCAGAGGCGTGCCGAAGTAGAAGATGTGGGGAGTGTCACACGCCCACTTTTAGCGAGACAGTCGGAAGTCTATAGCTTATCGATAAATACATGCTTGGCGATCATCACTTGTCGTTAATCTATCTTCACTGTAGGTAATTCTGGGAAATTTAGTAGCCAATCATTAACTTTTTTTGCTATAACCCCCATCCCAACATAAAAATTTCTCCATTACACCATTGATCTTGGTTAGCAGTCTCGTGTCCTCCTATGACTACTGATAAAGAGTAAGCATCGTACTTCTACTAAGGGCTCGGTCATTTTAACTCTGGGTACCCTAGCGGTATAAATGTTGGAAGCATGAATGAACACTTTTCTATGGACAACTAGCGGAACATATAAGCTTGTGAGCAAATCGATCGTGTAAACGTATTAATATTACAATAACAGAGCTTACACACAAATTACATCTAAACGTAAATTTTCATTAGTGTCCGGTCACTAATTACAGCCGTTGTTGGGGCCGCCGATATAATGGCTGGCTATAGACGATCTTTAGTTGGGAAAGGTTGGATAACACGAATTTAGACAGGGAGAAGGGATCCGTTCAACTGTCATATTTTGCTTTAAAAAGGATAATTTTGGTCAGAATTCTTTTGTACGAATTTTCTTCTTTGCAGTCACGATGATCATCCAAATTTTTCTCGCATGTTAAGGCAATCTAATTTTCGAACTTTTAAGTGGTTAGGCATTGAATTTTTGGATATTGTAGAAGGATGGAAAGGAAAAGGTTTGGAATCATAAATCGCCTCTCTTCAATACCACTCCCTTTCGTTAATAATGACCCAACCTTTAATTCAAGTTCTAAATTCTGTTAAAAGGAAATACGTATAGAGTTGTTTCTCTATATTTCAACAGAGTATGAACAGACTTGGACCAAGATAGAATCGGTATAAAGTTCATCGTTTTCATGCTATTGTACGCTGACTGTACATAACCAATTTTAATTCTATTTCTCAAGAGGATGTTTTCCCCCGTTTTAGAAGGCATTGCCCAGAAAGATTTATTCCTAGGGAAAGTAACTAGACCCTCACTTTCTTTACTCCTCTCTTCTGCAACAATCCAAATTGTTTGTGGCTAAAATTTCCAACAACTATGATTCCTTTTCAACAACGATTGTTGTTGTCAAGGCTTGCCTTGCACCATGAACAAGTAGAACATGCAAGCCTCCACATCTAAGTGTTTCTTTGTTTTTGTCACTTTTGCACTCAGGCATAATTCGTTTAATTGATCTCCGTCGTGAACTTTACATGGAACTAAAATAACCTCGTATCAATTAACTAGAAACTTATAAACTTGGGAAAGATAACAAAATATCTGAAAAGCCTTTTAGTACCAACATAATATGTGTTGGGAAATTAGAGCATTTCTGATTGGAGATCTACAACTCCTCCCTTTCCTTGTGGGTGAAATAAGCACTTTCTTTAAAATTGGGAGTGGTTCCCACACCCATTCAGTATTTGCTGTTCGTCGTAAATGTTTTTTAGATTTTTCCCACTTATGCTCTCCAAACATGGTCGGTATTTGAGCTTGTGGTCTCAAGCGGCACCCGTGTAGGGTCCTGCACTGCAGAACAGGCCACTGTTCTAGTGGAGAAGCGGCCTACTCCTAACTGCTATCGACACTCATAAATCAAATGGAGTCACAATGTTATTGTATATTTGAGTCACAATATAGCTTGTAGAGATCAATTCTGTATCATCTGATAACATATTTATTTATCTACTCTACTCCTATTTTGCTTTACAATAAAATAAGATATCTACAAGTATTTGAATATGTTTCTTCCATTTTTAGGCGTAGCTACACCTCTGATTCTTTACAATAATGTGAGAATAATCTAAGGGTGAAGGCGAAACAAAGTTAAACATATTGAGGCTTAGTGAAATATTAGGTATTCTAATAAAAAGTAATGTTCTTATGTACGGAGGTTAATAACTACGTAATTATTGGACAACTCCATTGTTCTGGTGTCTGTCTCTACAGAACAGGGTTGAAGAACCTTTGGCCCTCAAGGAGCCAGATTTGGTTTTTTGATGACTGCGTCTGGCTCTCTGGCTCGCAGACAAGCCATAGCAGACATTTCTTCAAAGTATTGCAAAACAGCGAATACCTCCAGAGTAGCTTTAAATGGTTGCCACTGGTGTCGTTTCAGTTATAAAAATAGATCGACGGAACATTGGTCAAGTCAGTATCGAATTAGACTTCTTTTGGGAGTTTTATATGACAACAATATCCGATTGTATGGCACTCATGAAAAGCATTTTAGAATACGAAAATGTCATGACTCTCTCGACCACAACGGTTCCCTATCCCTTCTATAGACCTTCGCACAAATCATAATCTCTTCAGACCACTGTTAGTAAATCACTACCTAGACTCCACACAATTATAATGGAATTCAACTAATGCAAAGAGGAAGGACACTCCAATCACCGTATTGAATTGAATGTATATCCACTTTACGATAGTGCCTTTCTAATCCACATATGTGGCAAATATAGCAATGCTTCCTCTATTCATGCACTATTGCAATACTTCCTCTGTCATATGTATAAAACGGATGGTATACCTCTCTTGATTCAGTCTTGGACAGGAGCGCAAGGAGAAGGTAAGTGAATACAATGAGCAATCTGTGCGCAAAACACACATTCCGTAAATGTGTATACCTCTGAGCGGTGGTTATAGGACTAGAAAATAAAGCTAGTCGTAATTTATGAAAGATCACGAACTACTGAGTCTGTGAAATTGATTCTTATCATTTGCTTTTCAGGGAAGCATCTACGACCATGAAGCTCAAATTGATACTTTTGTTGATTGGCCTTTGTGCCATCTCGTTGCATCAGACAGTTGCTGAAGATGAGAAAAGTATCCCTCGCATAATCTCTGTACTATTTTCTTTCTCTTGCTTTAACCATGTGACTACATCGAAGCTATACAATAGTAGGATTTGTAACTTCTATATGGTGGTATCTGGGTATCTTACAAATATATGTATGCACTACCCACTACATAGCGGCCTGTATGAAAACACAAACGGGTGTTAGAGAATAAGCTTCAATCGATTAATCGGGCTCTCATTCGCTTCTCACACACTACACTGATTCTTCTAGTTGATACAGTAAATGAGGAAGAGGCCTCGGATCCGAAGGCTGCCATCCCTGAAGGTACGGAGGAAAGTGAGGACAACGAAAACAGTGAAAATAGCCCTGCCGATGAAGAACCTGATGAAGATGAAGATGGTGAACACAATAAAGATGAAGGTCCCTCTGAAGTATCCGATGAAGATCAGGACGAGAATAGTTTGAGTGAGAATGAAGATGAACCTATTGCTGAAAGTAAAGGTTTGTTTAAGTTTTCAATTTATTGCGATATTCTTGACGGATATAGCATTTTCATTTTTTCGATAAGTTTCTTAACTTACAATATCAACGAAAAATTGCTATCAAGGAATGCCATCTCATTTTTGAGCTCATTAGAAGCTGTTTTGTAAAACATGAAATGCAATATCCTGAAAATTTAGCAAATTCGAATGATAAAATGTATAGTAGATCGATTACATACATCTCTTTCAGAAACTTGAATCACCTAGAGCTAATTCGATTTTTAGCTATATCAAAGCACTAAATAAGTTCACATTAGTTAATACTAGAATACGTTACAATGAATAATGCCAAATTTTGTTCCATATTTGCATCTACTTAGTTGCTAGATTGTTTTGTGGGAGGAAAAAGAACCCCCTCCCCTATCTGATGATGCATTATGATATGTACTTGATGTAACATGTAAGCGATTTTAGCCAAGTTGCATTTTAATGTTAATTATTTTCCACATCTTCAGATGCAGCAGCTGCACCTTTCTTTTTGGGACGACGCAGGAGACGAATCGTTTACCGCAGAAGGAGACGGGTCTACCGCAGAAGGAGGAGACTGATCTAGCACGTATTGAGGTGCATATCCTAGCTCCTGTGTATTGCCACTCAAATCCCCACCTAGTTCTTGACAATCTATCCAAATTATCCTGCTTAGGCCTACCGACTAGACAACATAACAAAACCTAAAAAACCATTACGCTAGAAAGCTGTAAATCTTTAAACAAATCCAAGAAATAAGTGAATCAAAACAACGAACAAAACCATCTAACAGCTACCTACAATACGTCTCTAACGTAACTTTCGAGCTTTGAAGTAAATACAGTCTACTTCACTATCTCCGTCTCTCATTCTCTGTCGCTATCTAACTATCTGATCTCGTCCTTCCCCTCTCTTCTCTCTCGTTTGCGCTCCTCCCTCAAACTTAAGCAATTAACATAACAAAGAATACTAATGCAAATAGTCATTGTTTCAACACACACTCCCCCCTTAGATCAGTCCATCTGATCTAAGATGCGATGTCTCCAATCGGCATCAATGGCTGCACTTCTTCTTGGTCTGTCAAGTGTAGCAATCCTGCCGTCTTTTGACTTCTCTTCTTCATAGTTGCAATTGATTTCAAGCGGATACAGCTTCTGACGTGGTCTATCTATTTCCATCAGTCTTCCTTTACCAGTAACTATGTCAATAACTGCCCCCCGAGTTTGCTTGTCTTTTCCTACATTTAACTTCTTCACATGCAGTGGCGGATCCAGACAAGAGCTACCAGGGCTTGAGCACTGGTCAGATTTTTTATCCTTAATAGCAGGCTGAAATAAAACGGGAATTATCAAAAGCAGTCACCAGTATTTACTCCTCATGGACAAAGCTAATAAAGCCATATCGCTGCTTGTTTCAGTCTTTCTCAAAATAACCACCTCTAAGATACCAGGTGTCTTTTGCAGACGCAAAATGAAGAATTATCCAATCAGTTATCACATTGGGAATCATCAGTTATCCAATCTTGTCAAATCAGTATTCAGCTTTCCGATCACATGCTGCATTCCTTCCGAGCCCTGGTGAGTCTGTAATATACAGAGGCTCAACTACCCTGTATCCAATCAGATCTTTCTATTTTGTAAACAATTTTAGGACGAACCCTGGTCAGATTTAAATATTCTCTTTCATTCAATGAAACATCGCCTTGACCAGGGCTCAATTTCTCTTAGCCAATCGCAGTACTCCGTGACCAGGGCTCGACTATGTCAGCATGAGCACTATATGTGATATTGTTGATGTTGAAACAGCCCCCTCGTGGCGAGAAAGACCGTAGTTGTTGAATGCTTTACGTGAGAATGGGCAATTACTTTGAGGTACTAGAAATGTCTGAATCGGTTCGAGACATCCATGATGCTAATTATCAACGCTGCTGTTCCCTGACTGTCAAGAAACCACATGCCCTAGTATAACGCAAGTGAGGTAAGTCGCTTCTATTGTTTGGATAATATTACGGCCAATTGACTACATATGTAGGAGCCCTAGGGTAAAGGGGGCACGTGCCCCTCCCAAATTGCATAAAACTGTTGATAAGGTCCTCCTTTGCAGCTTATAGATTTGTCTCTTTTGTTTGCGAGGGTGCCCCTTGCCTCTGAACTCAACATTTTGAATGCTTCCTAATTCCTTGCAGTTGGCTGTTGCGCTGAATTTTACTTCCGCCTAACACTATTTCCGTTGTCAACTGTTTATTTTTGTGACGAAGTCAGGTATCGCAGGTGCTGCATTTCAATGAGTCAAGTTTATCAAGCCTCACACTTAATGCCACACCCATGTTGGAAATACCCCAACCTTGCGAGTTTCAACAGATTGAAAGAAACGTGTGCGGTTTTAACCTGTTTATAAATTCAACATCAATGAAACAAAACGAAGCGAACAACATGCTTGATTGCTTCTTTACTGAAATCTAGAATACCGAATTTCAAGTCAACAATAAAAGTCGGACCAACTGGCCCTTTTTGTTAATAGTTCTGAGATATTTTCCACACCCATATAGCCACGCCCACGAGCTTTTTGTTGAGCCCTGGTCAGATTTCTCCCTGGATCCGCCCCTGAAATGTCCAAGTTTCCATTTTCCTCTTGGTGTTGACTCTTCAAAAACAATAACAACATCACCTTCTTTAACCAACCTTGATCCCTTTTCGTGAATTTTTATGATGCTCTCTAAGGTCTAATAAATATTCTCGCTGCCACCTGCATGGTTTTTTTGTAATGCTTGCTGTTTTGATTCTTACGTTTATATTTGACAAAAACAATTTGGAGCTATTTCTTTTGGTTTTATCTCTTCGTTGCTGTGCAGCAGTGAGGATATTGCTCAATTTTAACAGGTTATGGGCCCAGAAGTGGATAATTCTGAAGTAATTTGTAACTAAGAGAATCTGAGACTTTGGCGTGAAGCTTAAATCGAAACGGCGGAGAATAATAGTTTATCGTCTCTAAAGTTAACCCAGCTCAATCGTGATAATTGGCAAGGGTGGAGAAAGATGATGAACTGCTACTTATTGGCAAATGAGCTGTGGGGTATAGTTAATGGTACCGAAACTGTTCCGGGAGTCGGAGCTTCCGGAAATGAAGTTGCGGACTGCAATAAAAGAAAGCGTCGTGCCTGTGCTGTACTTGCCTCAGCTATTCGTACTGACCTTATGTATTTATTGCCTGAAGGAAATGAGCTTTCAGATCCAAGAGCAATTTGGACTGCATTGCCTACACATCTCGATCACGCCAGTACTTACAGCATAACCCAAGAAAAAAGGAAGTTGTTCCTAAACACACTTACAGACAAAATGGATCCAAGTGACTGGATGAAGAAAAGCATTATTGTTTACCAGAAATTACAACAAATGGGTGTTACAGTTGAAGCAGGTGATCAGGTTAAGGACACATTAACTATGTTACCTAAATTGTATCAGCCTGTTGAATGTGTTGTCACTGCTCAGCTAGATGGTGGTTCGGATATTACTATGCAAGCCTTGACAACTCTGTTGGAGAATTTCTGGAAGAAAAACAACCCCAATGTTGTTGCTTCAGGAGAAGAAACAGTCCTACTTGCCAAGCCAAGAAAAGGTAAAATTCCCAAAAGGAGAAAGGTAAGGCTGGTAATGTATCTTTTCAGAGTGCTACAGGTAGTTCAGGCGACTTGCACAAACAGGGAAGTAGTAAACCCAAGGAGCTTAAATGCTATGAATATGGTAGGGTTGGTCATTTTCTTGCTGAATGTCCTACATTCTTGAAAAGGAAAATGGACCCTGACCAAGCCTTTTGTGTTTCATCATATGCAGCTGCCTATAAAATTGCAAAAAGTGAAGATGTATTAGCTGATTCAGGTGCTTTTTGTCACATGTCACCACGTAGAGACTGCTTTTTGGAACTTAACCCTCTTACTCCCCCACTCAAGGTAACAGCTGCAGGTAATCATGTACTGTTGGTAACTGCTAGAGGTGTTCTGAATGTTCTCTTTAAATGCAGTGATGGATCAAGAAAGGAAATCATCTTTAATGATTGTCTAAATGTGCCTGAATTAGATTTTACGTTGTTTTCTGTTGATGCAGCTCTTGCACTTTATCCTGAACGTCATTTTGTTCTAAGCAAAAATGGTGCTGAACTGTGGAATGCAGAAAGAGTGCTTCTTAGTGCAACGAAAAGGAATTCGTTTTAATTCTTAAATTGTGATCTAATGCCAGTTGAAGACAATTAACCTGAAAATGAAATTCAGAATTGTGTGCAGGAACAGAGGGAGAACATAAATGGGTCAAACAATGCATTAAAGAAGGAAAAGAAGTCACCAGAAGTGACTGTACAATGTGCTCATGAACGTATGGGACATTTAGGTGTTGATGCACTGCTGAGAATGCTTAATGAGGATTGTGTGAAGGGACTTAATCTGAGTAGTGCGGATATGGATTTTTGTGAACCATGTGTTCAAAGTAAGGCTCACCAATTACCATTTCCTAAGCAATCAGAGACCACAAGCCAGCACAAGCTAGAACTAGTGCACAGTGATGTGGTTGGTCCAATGCCTGAATCCATCGGAGGTGCAAAGTATGCTTTATTATTCATTGATGATTTCTCACATTTTGTTTGGACCTATTCAATCCCGAAGAAAAGTGATGTCTTTCAAACATTCAAAACGTGGCTTGAACTTGTTGAAAATCAATCAAATCATCGACTCAAAATTTTCAGATCTGACCGAGGAGGAGAATATGAATCTCTAGAGTTCAAAACTTTTCTTGAAAGTCGTAGAATCATACATCAAGCCTCTGTAGCTGACTGTCCTCAACAAAATGGAGTCATAGAAAGAATGAACAGAACTTTAATGGAATGTACTTGTGCCATGAAACAAGTTGCCAAATTGCCAGATGAATTTTGGGCTGAAGCTATTAACACTGCAACTTATCTGAAAAACAGAAGTCCCAGCGGTGTTCTACCTAGAGGAAAGACACCATATGAAATGTGGTGGGGCCAAAAACCGTCCATTGCTCATGTTCGTATATTTGGCTGTCTATCGTATGCTTTTATCCCAAGCAAGTTTCATCGAAAGCTAGATCCAAAAGCAGAGAAGTGCTTGCTACTTGGTTACAGTACCAAATCCAAAGGATATCGGCTGTTGTCTTTCAAGAGAAAAAATCTGATCATTCGCCGACATGTAACATTCAATAAAAGTGCTTTTGGTTTTGAGGAGGATTCAGACAAGGAATCAACCTCCAAACAACATGAGCAGGTGGTTGATGTTCCAGTTATCAACGAGGATAATCATGAACAATTTTATGGAGATGTGGAAGATGAGGGAAAAGAGCCGGGTCAGATTAACCCACCAGTACTTCAAGATGCTGAACAACCTCGATATCCACTCAGAGAAAATGGAGGTGTGCCACCAGCAAGATATTGAAACTCTCTAGATGCAGATGAAATTGAAAATATTGGTGTTTTTCACACATCTTTGGTTGAACCAAGGAATTTTCAAGAAGCTTTCAAATCACCTGAACGTGAAAAATGGATGAATGCTGCAGAAACTGAAATGCAATCTCTCAGGCAACATAACACTTGGAAACTTGTAGAGCCACCACCGGGAAAGAGAATTATTGGAAATAGAATGGTTTTCAAGGTGAAGTTAGATGAAAATGGCCTAGTTGAGAGATACAAGGCTCGCTTGGTTGCTCAGGGTTTCTCACAAGTCTTTGGAGAGGAATACAATCAGGTGTTTGCTCCTGTTGTTCGTTGGGAATCAGTGAGAGCCCTAATCAATATGGCAACTCAGTTTAACATGCAGATACACCAAATGGATGTTAATGTAGCTTTTCTTAATGGTATTCTCAAGGAAGATATCTATATGAAACAACCAGATGGATTTGTTGAGAAAGGAAAGGAAAACCTTGTTTGTAAATTAGAACGCTCTATCTATGGACTAAAGCAAAGTCCTCGCTGTTGGAATGAAATCCTTGATGAACATTTGCAATCCATGGGTTTCCAAAAGAGTGCTGCTGATGAATGCATTTACACAGGAAAAATGAATGGTGATCTAGTTCTTTTGGCTGTTTACGTTGATGATATTATTGTGGCTCTACGAAAGAGCAAACTATCAATAAGACTAAAGAAGTCTTTGCCAAACGTTTTTCAGTTAAGGACATGGGACCACTACATTATTTCCTTGGTGTTCGTATTGTTCAAAATCAACATGGTGTTTGGCTTGGTCAAGACAAGTATGCTCGAGAAATCTTAGACATTTAACATGAGAGATTGCAAGCCTATGAGTACACCAATGGAAGCATTTGCGAAACCTCAACGAGCTACTGAAGATTTTTGATAAAATGGTCTACCAGTCTGCAATAGGAAGTCTCTTGTACATTGCTAATGCTACAAGACCTGATTTGTCACAAGCTGTTAACCGCATGGCCTCTTACTGTAATGAACCAACATCAGTACATTGGCAGATGATGAAAAGAATCTTGAGGTACCTTAAAGGGACAATAAACCTTGGTATCATGTACCAAAGAGACATTAATCCAGAGTTAATTGCTTACTCAGATTCAGATTACGTTGGTGACATTGACACAAGACAATCTACATCTGGATATGTGTCACTGAAAAATGGAGCGCCAATAGCATGGAAGAGCAAGAAGCAGGAGATTGCAGCTCAATCTACAGCAGAGGCTGAATATGTCGCTTTATTTTATGCTACTCAGGATGTTGCATGGATTCGTAACCTACTAAAAGAACTGAGAGAAAAGGACCAAAGAGCAACTATCATCTTTGAAGACAACCAAGCTTCAATCAAAATCAGTTAAAACCCAGTTCATCATCCTCGTACAAAGCATATTAGTACGAAGTACCACTTCACTCGAGAGATGATCAAAAATGGACAAGTACAGTTGCAATTCTGTCCTACTGAAATGATGATCGCTGATGTGCTTACCAAACCAGATTTCAACGTCTCACGAAAGCTATGGGTATGATAGTCGAGCCTGCTTAAGAAGGAGTGTTGAATACCAATGAAAGTAAGCAACGCTCTTTGAGCATGGACTTTGACAACATTTTATTCACGTCAATTGTTGTCTGATTTGATTGTTTTGTTGTCTAGAACTTGACCAATTAGGGAATGGTTTGTTTTGCTTATCTGTCTGGTTTTGAACTCAAGTGTCTGGTTTTTTTGTAATGCTCGCTGTTTTGATTCTTACGTTTACATTTGAAAAAAACAATTTGGAGTTACTTCTTTTGGTTTTATCTCTTCGTTGCTGTGCAGCAGTGAGAATATTGTTCAATTTCAACATCGTTTACTAGTAGAACCTCTTCTTTTACCACTTTTTCTTCAATTTTGCACCCTTCCACTTCTTTCATTTCACTTTTTTCAGGCCATTTTTCTTTAACAGGAAGCCACTGAAGTCCCTTCCACCACAATTCGTTACTTTTAAGCTCTACTGCTTTCAGACCCCTCGATCCCAAATCAGCTGGATTATCTTTTCCTGAAATATGACTCCAAGAACTTTTATCTGTTTTACTTAGAATCTCTGTAACTCTGATTGCAACGTAAATCTTCCATTCTTTTTTGTTCATTATTCAAAATAACGTTGTCATGCTATCTGTCCATAAATGCACTCTATTTATCTCTATTGTCTTCTCAATTGCATTCTTGACTGTTTCTACAAATTTTGCTAATATTCTAGCTGCTGTGAGTTCCAGTCGTGGAATTGACATTTCCTTCGAAGGTGTAACTCTTGTTTTTGAAGTTAAAGATCTTACTTGACAACCGTTCAATGTGTGAACTGCAAGATAAATAATACCACAATAGGCTTTTTGACTTGCATCACTGAATCCAAGAATTACTATTTTTCCTTCACGTCTCCATTCTTGACTTTCATAAGTGATCTTTCCACCCCTATGATCTTTCCAAGTTTTAAGCTTTCAAACCATTTGAACTACAAAGCCTTTAGTCTGTCGCTGAGCTCATTATCCCATCCAATTCTCATTTTACATATCTCTTGTAGCAGTATCTTTGCATCAACTAGAATTGGACTAATAATTCCAATAGGGTCATACATCTTTGCAATTGCACTTAAAACTGATCTCTTTGTAGCTCTTTCTGTTCCTTGTATGTCTTGTGCAAATTTCTCAGTATCTATCTGAAGCTTATCATTTTGTTTGTCCCATTGCACTCCTAGTATTTTGTCACTTGTACCAACAACCTTCTCCAACCTTTCTGCCATCACTTTGGTTTCACTACTTTCTACATTGGTAGACTTCTCAATACGAGCTTCTTGCTGCCATTGACCATTCTCTATCATCTCTTCTAATCGAATTTCATTACTTTTCCATTTTCGCATTTGGAATCCTCCTTCAGCCATTCGATTTTGTGTTTTCTGGTACAACTCAAATGCTTCCTCAACACTATCAGTTCCTGTAACTAGGTCATCTACGAAGAAGCTACTTTTCATCTTACCGCTGAAGTCTGGATCCCTTCCTCTGTACTTTTCTACATGATACTTAATAGTTGCATTTAGCAAGAATGGCGATGGACCTGCCCCAAAAATTACTCTGTTTGATCTGTATATGACTGGAAATAACTTTTCTTTACTTGTGTCATCAGACCAGATAAATCTTAACGAGTTTCTGTCACTTTCATCCACTTCAATGCTTAAAAACGCTTTCTGCATGTCACCTATTAATGCTGTATTATAGCACCCTAATCTCAGCAAAACATCACACATTAATGGCATCATTGGTGGTCCGATATGTAGGCATTCATTCAGAGATGGACTTGACTTGGTCTGTGTTGCCGATGTATTGTATACGATACGAACTATGGTCGTCTCTGCGTGTTGGCGTACAACTGCTTGATGTGGCGAATAATGAATTTTGTTTGTGGGTTTAATAATTTCTTCCTTTGGCACTTTCTCAACTATGCCTTCCTTTTCTTGCTGTTTTATAATTCTATCATACTCTCCTTATACCTCTGGATCTCTTTTCAACTTTCTAATTTGCCCTTTCAACCTCTCAATTGCGATAATATAATATGAAGGTATCTTTACATCCTTTTCTTTCCAAAGCAACTTTACTTTATATCTTTCTCCATTGAAACTTATTTCATCTATCAATTATTCGTAAACTGGATTTTCTTCTTTAATACCAAAAGTTTCTAGATCCCACAATCTATTTACTCTCTCATTTAGTGCTTCTTCTTGTATACAAAGTTGTACATTTATTGGTTCTTTCTGTATTCCTTTTAGTGGACCTGATAGAACATAGCCTAGCTTAGTTTCAACTGCTAATGGTTCGGCTAGCTCCCCGCGTATAATGCTACCAGTTTGAAACTCCCATAAATAATCTGCGCCAACGTGAATGTCTATCTCTAACTGCTCGCGTTCACTTATATCCGAAAACCACAGTCCTTCAAGGTGTTTGTATTCACTCTGCACTGTCTCTATGTATCTATTTCTTGTCCCTTTCGAAATAATTGGCACTTCTGTAACTTTAATTTTTACTGAGCTGTTGCCCTTCAATGATTTTACTTCAACTTCATGTATGTTGTAGCACTTCTCTTTAGGCTCTTCCTCTCCAAACCCACTAAGTACTAAACATTCCTTTTCAGAGCTTTTTCCACCAAGCAACTCAACTATGATTGATCTAATGAAGGACCATTGGCTGCCTGAGTCAAACATTACTCTGCACCTTACTCTGGCCTTCCAACTACCTGTGCTAATGACTGATTGTGCTGTCTGCATCGCATTGTTTCCACCATCTTCTACATGAAGTCCTGGACTTTACTATATCTGATTCTTTCTCTGTTACCACAAATGCTAACATGATGTTTTTCTTGGCAATTCTTGCATTTCGTTGTATTTCTACAGTCTCGTGCTCTATGACCTCGCTTTAAGCATACGTAGCACCTACCATATCTTCTAAGAATTTCTTTTCTCTCTTTGGGACTGATTACTTTCCCACACTCTTCACTACTATAGTTTTCTTCATAGCAATATGCACATTTTCTTTTCTCTTCAGCTACGAGAAGAGTGCTTGCTGTTGACAAATCTCTTTCTGCTGGCATTCTGCTATAACTCTGGCTTTCTCTTTTTGCATAAGTTGGTTTGCTCTTTTCTCTTATATTTATCTCAGTTGCCAAAACTGCCAACACTTCATTCATATTCCAGAGATCACTCTTCTTTGCCAACACTGATACTCTTATATTCTCAGGTAATTTACTTTCAATCATTGGCACAAATACATCTGAGTACTGCTCTTGTTTCTTTCCTAAAGCCTGCAATGCTCTATGATGAAATTCCACTTCATTATACAGCTTTCTCACTTTCGTTATATCTTTGTCATTTAATACAGGTTGTAACTTTGTTAATCCTTCATAATGCACCCTGCTGATTTCCTCTTCTCTCCCGAATCTATCTTTCAACATCTGTAACGCAACTTTATCATTTGCTTCCGTTAGCCTAAAGCCAGCAATGGAATGTTTTGCCTTTCCTTCTAAAGAATCTCTTAGGTATTCAAATTTGTCCCTATCTGAGAGCTGTTGATTACTGTGTACGACCCCTTCAAAGGAATCCCAGAACTCCATCCAACTTTTTCGATCTCCATTAAACCGCCGTAGCGCTAGCTTTCTCAATCTTGGCCTAAAAACGTCCACGCTTGATGCTGAAACTGCAGTTTGCATCGCTCCTGTTATTTTTGGCGTCAGTGCTTCGTCTAACTGCAATAATGCCTCGTGATATTGCTCATTTGTTTTTCTTGTGTCCGTTATTTCCGTTAAAATATCTACATCTCATTCTTTTTAGCACAAGAGCGCTTCTATCTCGCTAGCAAGCTTTTTTATTGTAGTGAAAGTTTCAAAAAGTTGAATTCTTGTCATCTCTAATTTTCTTGGAGGTAAGTTTGCCTTTGTCTCAATCAATTTCGGAACTTCTTTTGTAATGTCGTTTGATGCCTTCCGATAAGCATGCCTGAGCTTCAATGCTTTTTCTACGGTCATATTGTCAATTATTCCGATGTTCACGGCACCAATTATTGGGGTTTAATCCTAGCTCCTGTGTACTGCCACTCATTTCCCCACCTAGTTCTTGACAATCTATTCAAATTATCCTGCTTAGGCCTACCGACTAGACAACATAACAAAACCTAATAAACCATTACGCTACAAAGCTCTAAATCTATATACAAATCCAAGAAATAAGTGAATCAAAAAAGCGACCAAAACCATCTAACAGCCCTACAAAACGTCCCTGACGAAACTTTTGAGCTTTGAAGCAAATAAAGTGTACCTCACTATCTCCGTCTCTCTTTCTCTATCGCCATCTAACTATCTGATCTCGTCCTTCCCCTCTCTTCTCTCTCACTTGCGCTCCTCCCTCAAACTTAAGCAATTAACATAACAAAGAAACTAATGCAAATAGCCCATTGTTCCAACACAGTCCTTAAATGGTCTCTTTCCGAAGTATCTCTCAAATATCTTTTAAGAAAAGTCTACTCGAGACACTGTTTATTTGAGAACCTCTGAGACTAACTTGCAATTGTTTCTATTCAAAACTGCTTATGGAAAGAACTCATTTGAATATCATGGTGCTTATCCTTGGAACAGCTTTGATTCCTAGGTTAGAAAACCACCCTCTTTACCCGTGTTTCAATATTGATTTTGATATTTTTTCCTGTGTTATTTCTATGTTGTTCTGGTTTTGTAAATTGGATATTTACTTATATTTTATATATTCAAGTTCTATTTTAGATTGCAAAGTTTTTCACGGCCCCCTCTAAAGCAACATTAGCTGATGGGGTTACAGTGAGTAAAGAATGAAATGAAAGTTCTTGCACCTATTACATGAGCTCTTTCTCCAAACCACATGAATGTCACTTAGATAGAAAAGAGCTTGTTAAATATCTTGCATAAAGTTACGCAAGGAACGAATTGACCCTCTGCTCTGCAGAAGATATCCACGTACTCAAGCTCTAGAACTCCAGTGTTCTTGAATGACAACTGATTGTATTAAAGTTTGACCTTGCAGTATTCGCACATATGTATATTTAGTTATACAGATTTAAACGTATATATATATATATATATATATATATATATATATATATATATATATATATATATATATATATATATATATATATATATATATATATATATATATATATATATAACTTGGAATTTAATTTGGCTTGGGATAGACAAGCATGGAAGTTTCTGGTCATTGTGGCTGTAAGTCCTTTAGTTCGCATCCACACTCTAGCCAAACACTATAGATCTAAAGTTTACAATATTTAGCTATTTTTCTTATCTTATGATAAGCATTTATTAGCCTATGTACTGGATATTTGAAAAGATACCGAATAACTCTGACCTATAAATGTAAATCCTGTTTTTGTCGATCTAGTTGATTTGGCGCAGGCTATTTATTTCTCTTCCTTTTCAAAAGGTGTTGTTTTGTGCAGAGATTTTCAATAGACTGATAGGTCAAGTTATTGCAACTAACACATTAAAAATCTCTGACATTATCAGTATGCCAATATCCTCCATACCGTTAGTGAAAGTGTATTAAGGTGGGGTTGTTGCCAGTCATTGCTTTGCATGTAAGGAAGCTGTGCAAACAAAACCATTCACGACCTTTGAAAGAATATAATAGCATGCAACTTATCAGTAACTATAAGAAAGCACTAGTGGAAGCAGTATTGTATAGAAAAGACATTAGTGCGAATGCATTGTACAGTATATCATTTTGCTATTGTATTGAATAGAACCCTTCTGTTATAGCTCAAATTGTATATGAATAGCTTCATACCTATGGTGAATTTATTGCTACAATAACTAATTGACATTAACAATTTCTCAAGTGTTTTTCTGTGGTAATAATTATGGTATTAATATAGCGAATATATTGAATATCACTTTTGAAAATTCAAGTGTAAAAGGTGGTGTGTATGTGGAACATATTTGGAGATTTTCTTAATGCTAAACGATGAAATATGTTATAATCAAATATGCAGGTATTATTGATGGTCTTTGTCTACAATTAAGTTAATTTCGCAATAATAAACAAAGCATCTATGCTTTGAATATTACTTACGAAATTCTGTAATTAGCGAGTTCTGGCTCATCAGCAAACAAATGACGCTTCAGCAAGCCACTCATTGGCCACATTCCTCTTCGTTTCTATCTCTCAAAGAAGCAAAGAAATTTTTAAAACAAAGCCATTAGCGTGCTTCAAAAGAGTACAAAAAGTTTTTTGAATTTTTGTGGACCTCGAAGGAAGCACTAGTGGAAGAATTATTGTGTAGTATATGCCACATCGTTGGCAAACACCACAGTGAATGGAAATTAAATCCAAAGGATGGGCATTTTGGCAAAGCCAATATTGCTTGCAGTGTATTCAAGTTAATAGCCCAATTCCTGCAAGATTTGATAGTCACCTTGTATTTCAAATTTCCTTGCCTCTTACTATGTTAAAGCTTTTATCAGTTTAGTTTACATTAATCAGCTTGAAAGATATGACGCGTACAAACAAGGTTTGCTTATGTTCTTTGCAGAAAAAGAAACATTTCATGTTTGGAGCTATTGGTTAACTAGTTTCCAAATATTTGTTAGGGGAGAGCAGATTTATAGACATTTGTCTCTTAGCATATTTATAAATCCATCTTCCGTGACTTGAATATCACGTGCTATGATGGTGCTTTGGAAAGCAGTTGATCAAGTCTAGGAGCTTTTAGGCTGTTTTAACGAAATTGATTTCCAAAGTACTAAGATGGCCTTTAAAGTTTGTCAGCAAAATTTGACTTAATCCTGAACTGTATATTTGCACAATACCAAACTGCAATAAAATAACAAAAACTCTTATAAAAAGAATACAGTGGAAAGTGATTTGAATAGAAAAATCGTTCTGCTATGTCCAAATAGGTTGATTAGTTTCTTGTTACTGTTGTGGTTTCCTTGTAGCAAACGTTTACTAGAGCATATTCTTTCAAAAAGTACTCCTACTCATTAAAACCAAACTCAGCTCTGATTCAAAGTTCAATAGCATTATCCGCTGATTTTAAATTATCAAAGAAATTGATAAAATCAAATCGTTGAAAGCCTTGGCTAATTTTCTTCCCAATCGTTGAATTTGGTTTCATGCTGTTGCAGTCAGCTATACTTAGTTGAAATTGGAATGAAGTTGTCTGGCTACTTCAGAGACATTTAGTTAACTGCAAAAGTGGGAAGTTCTTCCCACCATTTGCATAGTCGAAACTGTTGAAAGCACAAGGATTGATGACAGTATTTGCTTTTATAAACAGAACTTCTACTCCAAGGTGTGTTTTTCTGAGAATGCTATATTTTATTCCATATGCTCCTATGGAATTTTCTACTGCTGTGAAATCTATCATGGTCAGGGGCGTGCCGAAGTAGAAGGTGTGGGAGTGTCCCACACCCAATTTTAGCAAGACTGTCGGTAAGTATATAGCTTATCGGTAAATACACGTTTTTTTTATAAGAAAAAAGTTTATAAGAAAATGAGGCTCAAATCGTCAGAATCTTAAGAAAATCGTAAGAAATCACGAGGCTCAAATTCCTAAAGTAAGTGTTTTTATAGGCCAAAAATCGGTAATTTCGTCGATATTGCATTCAAAATGTTAAAGATGGAATTCAAGTTCAAATATACAATAGTATTAACGAAAGTGTAAACCACTCTAGCCAGTTTATTACAGCAAAAGTTAAGAAAAATTTTCGAAAATCTGAGGCTCAATTTTGGGAAAAGTTAAGAAAATTGAGGCTCAGGCAAAATAATGATTTTCTTATAAAAAAAAAAACGTGTACATGCTTTGCGATCATCGCTTGTTTTAATCCATCTTCACTCTAGACAATTCTGGGAAATTTAGCAGCCAGCCATTAAATGTTTTTACTACACTCCCCACCCGCAATCAAACGTTTTCCATTACGCCATTGATCTTGGTTAGCTATCTCGTTTGCTCCTATGATTGGTGATAAAGAGTAAGCATCGCCCTGCTACCAAGGGCTCGATAATTTTAACTCTGGGTACCCTAGCGGGATAGATTTTAGAAGCATGAATGAAATCTTTGCCATGGACAACTAGCGGAGCACAAGTTTCTGAGGGATGTTTTAGTAACGTAAAATCCTGTACGGGACTATTCTGGAGCAAATCGATCGTGTAAAAGTATTAAAATTACAATAGCAGAGCCTACACACAAATAGCATCTAAATTTACACTTTCATTAGGGACCGGTCACTAATTATAGCCGTTGTCGGGAACGCAGATAACACGGCTGGCTATAGAAAATCTTTAGTTGGGAAAAGGTCGGGTAACACGAAATTAGACAGGACAAAGGGACCCGTTCAAATATCACATATATATTGTTTTAAAATGTATAAGCTTGGTCAGATTTCTTGTGTCAGATTGATCTTCCTTGCAGTCACGATAATTATTCAAATCTTTCTCGCAAGAAAAGGTAAGCTAAATTTCAACCTTTTACATGGTTGGGTATTGAATTTTTGAATATTTAAATAGAAGCATGCAATGAAGAGGTTTATAATACTCCTCTGGCACACCTTGCGTCATGAGATTCCTTCTTTGCTAAAAAGATATTTAGCCATATACTCTTAAAGTTCTTTGATTACACTCTTTTTTGATGAGAAAACAGTTCATGAGAATATTAGGAATCACAATTGCTGCAATTCAAGAATAATTTAAGAATAATGCAATGCTTCCTCTTCATCAAGACTTAGGGCTATTGTATATTTGAGTCAAAATATAGCTTGTAGAGAAAACTTCTGTACCATCGGATAACATATTTATTTATCTACTCTACTTCTATTTCGCTTTACAATAAAATAAGATATCTACAAATATTTGAATATTTTCCTTCCATTTTTAGGCGTAGCCACAACTCTGATTCTTTAGAATAATGTGAGAATAATCTAAGGGTGAAGGCGAAAAAAAGTTAAACATATTGAGGCTCAGTGAAATATTAGGTATTCTAATAAAAAGTAATGTTCTTATGTACGGAGGTTAATAACTACGTAACTATTGGGCAACTCAAATGTTCTGGGCTCTGTCTCTAAAGACCAGGAGTCAGGAACCTTTAGCCTGCGAGCCAGATGTGGCTTGTTTGATGACTGAGCCTGGCTCTCCGGCTCGCAGACATGTCTTAGCTGACTTTTTTCAAAGTATTGCAAAACAAAAAATACCTCCAGAGTAGCTTTGAATGGTTGCCACTGGTGTCGTTTCAGTTGTAAAAATAGATCGACGGAACATTGGTCAAGTCAGTATCGAATTAGACTTCTTTTGGGAGTTTTATATGACAACAATATCCGATTGTATGGCACTCATGAAAAGCATTTTAGAATACGAAAATGTCATGACTCTCTCGACCACAACGGTTCCCTATCCCTTCTATTGACGCTTCACACTAATCATAATCTCTCCAGCCAACTGTTGTAAATCACTACCTAGACTCCACATTATTATAATGGAATTCAATTAATTCAAAGAGGAAGGACACTCCATTCACCATATTGAAATGAATGTATATCCGCTTTACGATAATGCCCTTCTAATCCAATTGTGTGGCAAATATAGCAATGCTTCCTCTATTCATGCACTATTGCAATACTTCCTCTGTCATATCTATAAAAGGGATGGTATACCTCTCTTGATTCAGTCGTGGACACGAGTACAAGGAGAAGGTAAGTGAATATAATGTGAAATCTGAGCATACAACACATTCAGTAAATTTTTGTTTAACTGGGCTCTGGTTATAGGACTAGGAAAATCAAGCCAGTCGCACTTTATGAAAGATTACGAACTACTGAGTCTGATATTGATTCTTATCATTTGCATTTCAGGGAAGCGTCTACGACCATGAAGCTCAAATTGATACTTTGTTGATTGGCCTTTGTGCCATCTCGTTGCACCAGACAGTTGCTGAAGATGAGAAAGGTATCCTACGCATAATCGCTGTACTATTTTCTTTCTCTTGCTTTAAGCATCTGACTACATCGAAACTATAAAATATTAGGATTTGTAACTTCTATATGGTGGTACCTGGGTATCTTATAAATGAATGCATTTATTACCCAATACTTAACGGCCTGTATGAAAACAA
>OLMO02000286.1:5544444-5556086 GCA_900291935.2 Cassiopea xamachana
AAAGTCAAAATATGACTATTTGCAAAGAAGTATACTTAATCCTGCCTATTTAGTCGGCAATATGACAACTCCATTACTAGTTAAGATGCCGAAAAGTTCCTTCTTGGTTATTAAAGGAGAGGAGCTAATTTTTCAGGACAAACAATGCAAAGACTGCAGTCAAAGTTTACCCAGTTAAAGCAAGTAGGTACTTCTCTGCTAGATGTCTAAGAAGCGGCAAAATGTTGCAGATTTGTTGCCTTTGGTCAACTAAATTTTCAGAGTACTTTTCACTTCGATAGAAATAGAAGTGCACTGTACCCTACTTCCATAAGAATTTCCGCGAAGAAGTACAAGATTAGCTTACATTGGCAAGTAATTGTCTTTCACGAGCAATGAACACCATTTAGAATTATGAAATAATTTCATGATCAAAACTGAAAACTGTTTACCGATCACGTAATAACTTTGCAGCAAGAATTAAAGACAATTCTCCAGTTGCTTGATTCACATTTTGCTAAGCGTCTAGGCTTCAAAATAGAGCAGTATAGCAAAGGCAGCATCATAACACAACGTAGGCCTAATTCATGCAATTTTACGAACGAACACAGGAATACCACGAGGTCAACAAAACAGCAAAAAGAATATAATAGGATGTCACACGACTACGCCCATGTGGTTCAGTGTCAAAATGAAGATAATTCACACACTTCACACCATAACGATAATCATTCTCAATACACCCACTTGGCCAGTGTTCATTGTAAATCACCTCAAAGATTCACCTCCCAATTTTCCACGAAATTCTTGCACCATCTGCTTTGCAAGTCCTTTTGTAAATACATCTGCAATCACCACATTCGTTGGACAGTACATTAGTTCAACTTCTTTAGATTCTACAGCTTTGGTAGGAAATGGCATTAAATGTCTACATATTCTGTGAGAGCATGGTGAATCGTGTTCCTTGACAATTCAACTGCTCCATGATTGTCTTCATGCAATACAGTTGCTGTTGATTGATTAAATCCAATAATTGATGCTTCTCAACCATATTGCTTCTTGTGAGGCTAATGTTGAAGAAACGTAATCTGGTTCTGTCGATGACAATGTGCTATGAGCTCATTTAATCGGCATCGTCGCGAAATTGTTGCTAGAATTCCTTATAGTAGAGTGGGCAATGGAATCGCAGATCACGATCATTTTAATCACGATCATTGTCATACATAGCATCCAGCCTTGCAGAGATTTCATGAAACTTTTGTGAAGTTGATGACACGCAGTCCTCTTTCAAATCATAGAAAGCTTTTTATCAAGAAATTCATAGCAAAACATAAAATCAGAACAGCTAGAAGTTAGCAAAACATGCAGTTCTGTGTGCTAACGAACTGCCACCCCTGCAAACTCTTAGCCATATCCATAGAGATGTCTTTGAGTCTTACTTTCGTTACTGTAGTTCTATGTGGGGATCTGTGGAAAAGCCAGGCTTCGTGCATTGCAGAAGCTATAAAATCATGCTGCCAGAAAAGTCACAAACAGTGCCTATGATACATTTGGTGATACCCTAATTGAAAAGCTAACCTGTCCACCTAACGAAGAAACTATTAACCGAGACAGAGACCATGGTTTAAAAATCCTTAAATGGTCTTCTTCCAACGGATCTCTCAAATATCTTTTAAGGAAAGTCTACTCGACACACTGTTCATTTGAGAAACTCTGAGACTTACTTGAAATTGCCTCTATTCAAAGCTGCCTATGGACATAACTCTTTTGCATATCATGGGGTTCATCTTTGGAACAGCCTTGAATTCTAGGTTAATAAACCACGATCTGTACTCGTGTTTAAACACTGATTTTGATATTTTTCTTTTTCTATGTTATATTTATGTTATTTTAGTTGTCTAAATTGGATAGTTAATTGTATGTTATATATTCAAGTTCTATTTTAGATTGTAAAGTTTGTCACGGCCCTCTCAAAAGCAGTATTGCAAAATTCTGCAGTACCCGCGCGTACTTTTGTAGTTTAAATATCTGTTTAGAAATGTTGACAGGTTTCATAAAAATAACGTTTTTAATTCGAGACTTCAATCTAGAACCTTCGAACGATCGTACCATATAGGGTGTGCAACATATGCTTTTGAGTGTGTGAAAAATTTCATCGAGTCGACTTCATGAGTATTGATAACTGAAGCTGAGCCTTGTACTAGGTACTGAAGGTACTGGGCAAGCCATCAGATGCGTGAAGGCAAAACTACCGAAGCTGGAGTTAAAGAAATTCGCAGGCAACGTTGCCCTGTGGCAGGAATTTTGGGATGCCTTTAAGAGCACAATTCACAACGACAAAGACCTTGCAGACGTAGACAAATTTAAGTATCTACGAAGTTTGTTGGAAGAGCCGGCAAGTAGTGTCATCGCTGGAATACCCTTGACAGATGCTGATTACATAACACCAATAGATCTATTGGAAAAGAGATATGCCAAGCCAAGTATAATTAAGAGAGCTCATATGAACGAACTGCTCAATTTAACACCGGTATATAACGAAAGGAACGTTGTCAGATTGAGAGCACTGCATGATAAAATTGAAAGCCACTTTCGAAGTTTGGATACAGTGGGAATTGCTGAGGAATGCTATTCATCGATAGTCGTAACGGTAGTGAAAGAAAGAATGCCGGAATCATTGCGATAGAAAATGATACGATTCTCAGATGCCAGTAGCCATTTGGAGTGGAGTGTAAAAGAGCTTATACAAGCCTTTGAAAAGGAGTTGGAGGTCAGGGAATCACATGCGCTAATCTTTGCCCCATAGCAGCAACAACAGCATCAACCGAAGCAATAAAAACAACAGCAGGGAGGAGGAACAGCTACCGATTTGTTCAGCAGCGAAGAGAATGCAACAAAATGTTTATTTTGCCAAGCAAAGCGCAAGAGTGAAGATTGCAAAGAGAAGTCATTTCAAGAAAAGAAGGACATATTGTTGAAGTCAGCTAAGTATTTTAATTGTTTGCGAACAGGGCATCGTTCGTTTCAGGGTAAATCTAGAGTAAGATGTAAACATTGTAAGGGTAAGCACAATCCAGCGATTTTTATAGCTGCAAATAACGCAATGGCATGGGGTAGGGAAACCCACTGCCAGTAGGAGACTTAAGTAAGGAAACTGCGCTGCCTAAGCCCAGTACGACCTTAAAGATCCATGCTTCTTCCTGGGTAGGAAATTCGGTTGGTTCTGGAGTACAGGTAGCACTTCATACAGCCTTGGCCTGTGTAAACAGCGACAGAGAGAAGAAAGTAAGAGTATTATTTGATAGTGGAAGTCAAAGGACTTTCATTAGTGCCAAGGCTGTAAATAGGTTAGGGCTAGAGCCAGGGAGAAATGAAGAGCTGGGAATCAAAACATTTGGTTGCCGAGAGCCTGACATGGCTGTGAGAAGAGTTTTCAGACTTTCTCTAACCCCCTTATTTGAGGGCATTCCTGTAGAAGTAGAAGCTTTTGAAGTAAATGAAATTTCAAGTGTTGCTAATATTCATGTTGAGCAGATTAAACACAATTATGCACACTTAAGTAATATTTTATTTTCTGATGTCAGCAGGAATAAAGAAATGTTAGAGATTGACATTCTTTGTGGTTCAAATTTTTTATGAAGCTTTCAAGATGATGAGTGCATAAGAGTGGGGCCAGGCGAGCCAATTGCTGTTCCAACATCTCTTGGTTTGGTACCTTCAGGACCTCTCAAGGGTAACGCAATTAATTTTTCTGAGTTTACAAATGTTAATATTTGCATTGAAAATTTTCCTTCAAAGAAGCAGGAGAAAGAATTAAGCTTGCTCAAGCTCTGGGATCTCGATTCCATTGGAATTCGGGAAGAGAATGAGGTTCATAAATCTGTGATCGACAATATTTCCTTTACAGGCTCCAAATATTCAATTGGGTTACTCCGGAAGTTTGGGCATGGGCCAGTGCCACTTAATCTTGCAAACAGCCAAGCAAGGTTAAAATCTAAGTTTAAGAGATTGAAACAAACACGAGCCATTCTTGAGTAGTATGATCAGATCATTTCTGACCAATTGAGAGAAGGAATTATAGAGGAAGTCCCTAGTGTTGAAACCCCAAGCTCAAAAGTATTATATATGCCCCATCGGGCAGTAATTAGGGAGAATGTGGAAGCCACAAAGGTGCGTATAGTTTTTGATGCCTCATGTAAAGACAAGCAATCAGGCATATCACTCAATCAATGTTTGCACAAGGGCTCTTCTTTAACACCCTTGATCTTCAACATTCTATTAAGGTTTAGAGCTGAAAAGGTAGTGTTAGTAGGTGATAATGAGAAGGCTGTGAGAAGGAGAAATGTGCAGATCCATCTTGAAGACAGAGACTCTCTACGTTTTCTTTGGGTAGCTAGTATACATAACAAAGAGCCTCAAATTAAGGTATACGTATACTGTTATAAGACTGTTGTGTTTGGAGTATCGAGTTCACCTTTCCTTTTAAATACAGTAATAAGACATCACTTAAACAAACATAAGGAGGAAGACCCCACCCTTACTAGAGATATGATTGAAGGGTTCTTTGTTGATGACCTTGTCACAAGTTGCAAAAATACCTTACAAGCTTATGCATTGTATGAAAAGGCTAAGCAAAGAATGCAAGAAGCTGGGTTGAAGTTAAGAAAGTGGAAAACAAATGATGAGCCATTGAGAGAACTAATTGCAAGGAATGAGTGTAAGCTAGAAGATTGGGGAGAAGAAGATATTCAAGAAGACTGTAGTTATGCCAAGGACACTTTAGGTTTATCCAGGGATGAAGGGGGTAAGACTAAGGTCTTAGGACTCCATGGGGACACAGACAAGGATATAATTGAATTTGATGTAGGTAAGGTTGGAAATATGCCCAACAAGGTGGTCACTAAGAGAGGCATTTTGAGCACCCTTGCAAGTATTTTTGATCCTTCAGGACTAATTAGCCCAATTGCAGTGTCAGCAAAAGTACTGTTTCAAGAGCTATGTCTTGAAAGGCTTAGCTGGGATGATTTTCTGCCAGCAGATAAGGTGAGAAGGTGGGAAATATTGCTGAATGACTTGAAAATGACAGAGAGAATTTCTCTTCCAAGGT
The DNA here is from genome assembly GCA_900291935.2 of Cassiopea xamachana. Taxonomy (NCBI): domain Eukaryota; kingdom Metazoa; phylum Cnidaria; class Scyphozoa; order Rhizostomeae; family Cassiopeidae; genus Cassiopea; species Cassiopea xamachana. The sequence goes on from OLMO02000286.1 coordinate 5,549,531, forward strand.
GTATTATTGAAGGCATGGATAATGAGACAAGAAGAGTCACTTTTCATGGCTTTGAAGATGCCAGCAAGCACGCATATTGCGCCATGATTTACCTAGTAATTGAAACTTCTACAGGAATTTAAACACAGTTAATCTGTGCCCAGACAAGAGTTGCTCCCTTAAAAGAATTAACAATTCCAAAGTTAGAATTAATGTCTGCTAGAATCCTAGTGAATCTAATGAAAACTGTAAAAGATGCCCTTTGCTCAAAATTGAAAGTTGATGACATCAGATTCTGGTTGGACAACAGAACTGCTCTTTTTTGGCTTTTAAATCAAGGAGAGTGGAAAATGTGTGTCCAACATCGAGTAAATGAAATTTTGAAGGTATCTTGCAAGGAACAATGGGGACATGTGCCAGGTAAGGAAAATCCTGCAGATATTGGTTCAAGAGGTATGTCAGCTAGTGATTTGAAAGGAAGTACATTATGGTGGCGAGGCCCTTACTGGCTGCAAAGGGGGGAAGAAGCTTTGCCTGAGAAATTTTACCCAGAGGACTCTACTGAAGTGAAAAAGGAGAGAAGTGAAGTAAATGTAGTGTTGAGTGTCACTCAGGAAATTAAGCAAGTTAGAGATGTCATTGATTCAAACAGGTTTTCTTCACTGCGTAAATTACTTAGAGTAACTGCATATTTGAAACGATTTATTGGTAATATTAGACTACATAGAAAGGGAGAGGAGTTGATTTCAGATGAGCTTACTGCAGAAGAGTTAAGAAATGCTGAGATTACTTGGATAAAAGATGCACAGCAGGATATGAAATCGAGGGAAAACTTTGACAAAACAAGGGAGAGTCTGAATGTAATCCAGCAAAAGCGGATTCTTATATGCAAAGGAAGGCTGGAATACTCTGAATTGAATGAAGACACAAAACATCCAATAATACTCTCTACGAATAATCGATTTACTGATTTGGTTATTTCAGATTGCCACAGCAGAGTTTATCACTTGAAAGTCAGAAGTACACTGGGAGAACTGAAGTCAAGATTTTAAGTAACACAAGGCCGTCAATATGTAAAAAAGATTATTAAAAGTTGCTTTGTATGTCATAAATTAGAAGGGAAGCCATATGAACCCCCTGCCACTACATTTCTCCCAGAATTCAGAGTTAGAGAGGCCCCACCTTTTAGTAAGGTGGGGGTAGATTTCGTAGGGCCTTTATTTATCAAGAGCAATAGTAGTATGGCTAAGACATGCATTGCACTGTTTACATGCTGCATTACGAGAGCTGTCCACCCAGAGCTAGTTGAGAATCTTAATTCATCAACCGTTATTAACTGCATTAGACGTTTCTCTACTAGAAGAGGAGCACAATCACTACTAGTCACCGACAATGCAAAGACCTTTACAGCCTCTACAAAGTTTGTCAGAAAGCTCTTCAAAAATGAATCGGTACAGAATCATTTTAGCTCAAAGGGAATAACGTGGAGATTTAATTTGGAGCGCGCAGCAGCATGGTTTGGAGGGCTGTTCGAAAGAATAATAGGAACAGTTAAAATGTGTTTGAAAAAAGCACTACGTAATGCGAAATTAAATTATGAAGAGCTCGTTACAGTGCTTACAGAAATAGAATGCACCTTAAATAGAAGGCCGCTCACGTATCAATATGATGATCTGGTTGAAGCATTGACACCGTCACATCTTTTGTATGGGAGACCATTATCCTCTCTTCCAGCACAGGTTAACAATTTTTCTGATGAAAATGAAAATAAAATGCAGAATAACATAACTAAAAGGCTTTTGTATCTCTCTAGAAAGCCAACACATTTTTGAAATCGATGGAGTAAAGAATATTTGGTTGACTTAAGAGAGTTCCAAAAAAATAAACGATCCAAAGGTAAGCAAAATTGCAACGGGAGATTTAGTACTTGTGCAGGAAGAAATATGAAAAGAAGTTGCAGGAAGACAGGAGTGATAGAGGAGCTAATTAGAGGAAGAGACGGAGTGGTAAGAGGTGCTAAGGTTCGTAGAGCAGGTAGTAAAAACGAAACAATAAATCGTTCAGTATTAAAATTAATTCCTCTTGGAATTGCTTGTTCAGGTTATGTTAAAAAAGAAGGGAAGGTTGAATGAGATGGAAACAAAAAACAGGTGAGTATTGAGAGAAGTGAGGGTACAAACAATAATAATATTGAAGATGCTGTCTGTTTCAGACACCAGCCACCCCGTGCTGCTGCTAAGGACTCCAGCTGGATGTCCAAAATAATGCTTGACGCCTAGGGGGTCGAGGAAGGGGGTGTATTGCAAAATCCTGCAGTACCCGCGCGTACTCTTGTAGTTTAAATATCTGTTTAGAAATGTTGACAGGTTTCATAAAACTATCGTTTTTGATTCGAGACTTCTATATAGAACCTTCGAACGATCGTACCATATAGGGTGTGCAACATATGCTTTTGAGTGTGTGAACAATTTCATCGAGTCTACTTCATGAGTATTGATAACTGAAGCTGAGCATTGTTTTTTTGCTGAAGTATAATTCTCTAACAACTATCCAGAGGAAAGATAAGGAACTTCAAGTTCCCTAATAAGCAGCATTAGCTGATAGGGTTACCGTTAATAAAGAATGAAATGAAAGTTCTTTCACATATTACATGAGCTCTTTCTCCAAACCACATGAATGTCACTTAGATAGAAAAGAGATTGTTAAATATCTTGCATAAAGTATGTGAACTCATATATTAGTTAATAAAGAACAGCTATTACCTAGTGAACAATGCTATCACAGCAATTTATTCTTGGTGTTTCAGAGACGTAAATTCTGGAGGGCTAGGGGGGCTACGGGGGCCTGAAGCCCCCCAATAATTTTGATGATACAAAAAGTTTTATGTAAATCATACTGCTTTAGAAGGTCAGAGAATGCATCAACATCAATAACCACATGGTAGATTACTAGGGGGGAGGCACTACAGTGTATTCTCTTCATATTATAAAGTTTTCTTTTTAATTTGGCCACACTTAGGCCAGACTTTTTCTATATTGCAGAAATTGTTTTACTAACGGCATTATGTTTTTAGATGCTTTAAAACTATAAAAAACGTACATTTCAATTCACAAAAGAAACTTTTTATTACAATTGTTATTAAATTAAACATTTCGAATTTCAATTTCGAATCCGAGTCTCCAATCGAATCATCATACAAAGAAAAAACAAATTGGATTTCTCCTTCTACAAAATATAAGCGGAGAAAGAAAGTATATCATTTTTCAAAATGGCATCTGCAGATTCCGGGAAGAGCTCTTCATCTACTGGCGATTTTCCGGAAAAGCCACACCAACCGAGATCAATAAAGTTTCCTATGAGAGACACAGGGAAGCAGAAGCGAGCGTTCAACCCTAAATGGTTTGATCAATTTACATTTTTGCATTACCGGGAAGATAGCGATTCTGTCTGTGATTTGCCATACCTGTGCACTTGCAGACAAAGGCAATACAGTAATTATTTCTGGTTTTATTCTATTACCGTGCAGAAAGAGAACTTTCGTGATCCTAAGTCATATTCAGGCCTCAGAGGTGGCAATATCTCTGGAGCTTCCGGGGGCTCCGCCCACTGGACCCCTGCCAGGGCTCTGCCCTGGACCCGCTGGGTGGCTTACAGCGCCCCCAGACCCCCAGCTGATTTGGGCAATGACCATAGGTCATTGCGATAGGCAAGGTTCACTAAGTTATGCTAGAAATTAGTCCTCTCAAAGCTTTTGTGGAAATTACGGCCCTGTGTTTGTTTTTAGTAATTAGATAATAGGATAAAACAAATCATTACGTATTAGGATAGTTTTAGAACACGGTGTGCAAAGGTGATTGTATATAAGTTGCCATGGTGATTACTTAATAATGCTTAGCTTACAGGGGGTGTTTATGATACCTAGACAGTTATAAATTCGTACATAACGTAATTCTACTTGTATAACGTATTACGTATATATCTAGAAATACGTTCAGAATTTTATAAAGGCGAGTAAGTTGTAACTATAGGGTAGGAAATGTGCAGAGCGCACATATGGTCGTAAACAGCAAACTACTGTCAAAAGCAATTCTAGCTAGTTTGACCTTGCAGTATACGCATATATGTATATGTATTTGTATAGATATAAATTTAAATATATAAGTATATAACTTGGAATTTAATTAGGCTTGGAATAGACCATCATGGAAGTTTCTTGTCATTATGGCTGGAAGTTTCTTAGCCTATGATAAACATTTATTAGCCTATGTACAGCAAATTTAGAAAGATACTGAATAACTCTGATCTATAAATATAAATCTTATTTTTGTCAATCTAGTTGATTTTGTGCAGGCTATTTATTTCTCTTCCTTTTCAAAAGGTTTCGCTTTGTGTAGCGACTTTCAATAGACTGAAAGGTCTTGTTGAGACTATATCTCGAAATTGTATAACTGATTCAACGGAAGTCAATGAAAACAGATCGATTCGAGAAAAACGCCAGCCATCACTTTACGTATATTTCAATTCCCGTCTTAATTCTACCAAGTTCATTCCCAATCTGGAAATGTTAGCCTAAATCAACTCTAATATAAGCTACTTTTAATTACTACACGTGTTTCTTCCCAACCAACCAAATTCAAAGATTATACAGACGTCAAATAATTAACTTTACTCATACATAGGCTAAAAAACAGGAAACATAGTCACTTGCCGCGAGCAGCAAGCATAGGCACCGCCATTACGCATACCCTACTTAACATATATAGCAACGCAAAATCAATATTCTAAAGGCTAAATACTTAGACCATACGCACGTATGCTGAAACGAAATAAACAAGATGAGTAACAAAAGGCGCGAGACATAGCGCGGATCAGTGGAAACCCCTAAAGGTCTAGTTATTGCAACTAATATGTTAAAAAATCTGACATTATCAGTATGCCAATATCCTGCACCCCGTCAGCGAAAGTGTCTTCAGGTGGGGATGTTGCCAGTCATTCCTTTGCATGTAAGGAAGCTGTACAAACAAAACCATTGAAGACCTTTGAAAGAAAGAAATGGCATGCAACTTGTCTGTACCTATAAGAAAGTACTAGTGGAAGAAGTATTGTATAGAAAAGAAATTTGTGCAAATGCATTGTACAGTATATCATGTTGCTATTGTATTGAACAGAACCCTTCTGTTATAGCTCAAATTGTATTTCGATAATTTCATACCTATGATGAGGTTATTGCTACAATAATTAATAGACATTAACACTTTCTTAAGAATGTGTCTATGCTAATAATTATGGTGTTAATTTATTCAACATTGAATGTCACTATTTAAAAAATTCAAGTGTAAAAGGTGGTCTGTACGTGGAACATATTTGGAGACTTTCTTAATGCTACACACTGAAATATGCTATAATCAAATATGCAGGTATTATTGATGGTCTTTGTGTAAAATTAACTTAACTTTGCAATAATAGACAAAGTACCTATCCTTCGAATATCAATGTACGTAATTCAGTAATTAGCGAGTTTTTGCTCATCTCATCAGCAAACAAATGATGTTCAGAATGCCACTCACTGGCCACATTCCCCTTCTTTTCTATCTCACGAAACTAAAGGATTTGTAAAAGAAAGGTATTTAAGTGCTTCAAAAGAGTACAAGAAGTTTATTGAATTCGTGTGGACCTCGAAGGAAGCACTGGTGGAAGAAGTATTGTGTAGTATATGCCACAGGGTGGCAAACAACACGGTGATAAAACATTCCATCGAAAGGAGGGGCAATTTGGCAAAGCCAATATTGCTTGCAGTGTCTCCAAGTTAATAGCCCATTTCTTGCAAGCTTTGATATTCACCTTGCATTTCAAATTTCCTTGCCTCTTACTATGTCAAAGCTTTTATCAATGTAGTTTACATTAATCATCTTGAAAGATATGACCCGTACAAACAAGGTTTCCTTATGTGGGTTGAGAAAACAATATTTGAAGCTTGGAGCTATTAGTTAAATAGTTTCCAAACATTTGCTAGGGGAGTGCAGATTTATAGGCATTTGTCTATTAGCATATTTATAAATCTATCTTCCTTGGCGTGAGTATCACGTGCTATGATGGTGCTTTGGAAAGCAGTTGATCAAGTCTAGGAGCTTTTAGGCTGTTTTAGCGAAATTGATTTGCATAGAACTACGATGGCCCTTAAATTTTGTCAGCAAAATTCGACCTAAATCTTACACTGCATATTTCCAAAATAACAAACTGCATTAAAATCAGACACTGTTGTCCAACGAATACAGTTGCTATTGATTGGAATAGAAAAATCGTTCTACCATGTCCAAATGGGTTGATTAATTTCTTGTTACTATGGTTTGCTTGTATAAAAAGTTTACTAAGGCATATTTTGTCAATAAATACTCCTACTCATTAAAACCAAACTCAGCTCTGGCTCACAGTTCAATAACACTATCCGCTGATGTTATATTATTAAACAAATTGATAAAATCAAATCGTTGCAAACCTAGGCTAATTTTCTTCCCAATCCTTGAAATTGGTTTCATGCTGTTGCAGTCAGCTACAATTAGTTCAAATTTGAGTGAAA
>OLMO02000286.1:5559805-5584512 GCA_900291935.2 Cassiopea xamachana
CGTTTTGTAGGTAGCAGTCAGAAGGTTTTGTTCGTTGTTTTGATTCACTTATTTCTTGGGTTTGTATGTAGATTTAGAGCTTTGTAACGTAAAGGTTTGTTAGGTTTTGTTATGTTGTCTAGTCGGTAGGCCTAAGCAGGATAATTTGGATAGATTGTCAAGAACTAGGTGGGGATTTGAGTGGCTATAAACAGGAGCTAGGATATAAACCCCAATAATATTGTTGAAGTAAGGAAGGTAAGGAAACTGCGCTGCCTAAGCCCAGTACGACCTTAAAGATCCATGCTTCTTCCTGGGTAGGAAACTCGGTTGGTTCTGGAGTACAGGTAGCACTTCAAACAGCCTTGGCCTGTGTAAACAGCGACAGAGAGAAGAAAGTAAGAGTATTATTTGATAGTGGAAGTCAAAGGACTTTCATTAGTGCCAAGGCTGTAAATAGGTTAGGGCTAGAGCCAGAGAGAAATGAAGAGCTGGGAATCAAAGCATTTGGTTGCCGAGAGCCTGACATGGCTGTGAGAAGAGTTTTCAGATTTTCTCTAAGCCCCTTATTTGAGGGCAGTCCTGTAGAAGTAGAGGCTTTTGAAGTAAATGAAATTTCAAGTGTTGCTAATATTCATGTTGAGCAGATTAAACACAATTATGCACACTTAAGTAATATTTTATTTTCTGATGTCAGTAGGACTAACGAAATTTTAGAGATAGACATTCCTTGTGGTTCAAATTTTTTATGGAGCGTCCAAGATGATGAGTGCATAAGAGGGGGCCAGGTGAGCCAATTGCTGTTCCGTCATAAGAGGAAGATATTTTGTGTTAAAAGAGTCACAAGGCTGATCAAGATGAATGCTTTCGAGAAGTTGTAAGAGATCACGACCGACACAGGTAACTTTTTGGAGGTTCCTTAAGTGCTTTATAAATGTATCTTCAAGTTGTATAGTATATTGGAGCATAACATTGGAAGGGGCAATCAGCCCCCCATATGAAGAATCTGAATCATAGGCCTTAAAAGATAGGAGTGTTCGTCTGTCATCATAGCTATCATCATCCACTAGAGTACTTTTGCACAGATTGCATGTGTGTTTAAGGAAGGTTTTCCTCAAAAGGTAACCAGAGACATATGTTATTGCATTTTCTGCAAGCATCCTATTTTGAAACTGCTCATTCCTATAGTCAGGTGTTACTAATTGTAATGAATTTGTTGTCATAGTTAAATCAGGTGGAGAAGTGTCTTTAATGTTTGCCAATTTTAAAAGGGATTCATCAAAGTCATCCTCACAGTTGCCAGTGTTAACTTGTAACAAGTTAGAATGGAAGAGCTTTTTATATGCTCTCTGAATTTGCATTGGAGTGGGGTTATCATTATTGCCCCCTTGTTGATGTATGGAACCAAAGAAGTTTTCAAGGGGATCCTGATTCAACTGCCGTGTTATTAAAAATGAAGCAATACCTTCACTGTATAGCTTGCGCCATAACAATGAAATTGCTTTCAGGGTGATTATCCAGCCATTCAGGCATTTTGAATAACTTGTTCTGTCCTCACCTGTTTGTGTGTTTATTGCCTTCAATGATTCAAAGAAATATATTCCTTTAGTTATTTCATGCATATGTGGAGAAGAATAGGAGAATGGCCTGCGGCAAAATTTTGGATCCCTAGAGCTAAGAGAGTTGCAACAATCAAAGATGGTATCAATTTTAGATACAAATTGTGCTGTGCCAAGAGCAGATCCTGGCATGGCATGCAGTGCAACATAAGTAGAGAGTCCAGCTGCTACTGAATGACTAAAGACTTGAGCAGCAAATTTCACTTTCATTCTTGAAAACCCATTTGGATTTATGTGCTTATCAGTAATCTTTGGTGAAACCCTAATAGGCAGCTTTTGATCCTTGTCATAGAAAAGTTTGATGTCCTGCCAGCATGCAATCTTGCCTTCAAACTCAAAATCATATTTCATCAGGTTGTTTATGATAGATTTGAGTAGATGTGGTGGATCAAAAATGGTAAAGTATTGTTTCCCTCTCGTCTCAAAGTATGGATGATATGGTGAAACACCAAGGCTAGCAAATAGTTTCAAGAAGTTAGATCCCTGATCAGACACAACTGAGACAACATTTAACCCTAAAGACTCTAAATGGAGGAGAGCTTCATCAAGAATGGTATGCAGCTGATTAGTTCCACAAGATTCATTGACAAGAAAGTATGCAACAGGCTGCTTCCAGTTGTACAATATTCCTCTAACCATGACAACCAATGCTGAAGTTGCAAGAAGACAAGAACTCTTTCCATTGCCATAATCCTCCAGACCTACTATACTGTCATCTGACAAGCTGTAGAAAAGGTGGCTATTAAGAGACATTTCATCCATCAAAAGAAAACACACATTAGCACCTGCTGGAAGAGATTTAATCCTTTCTTGGATAACATAGAAGGACTTTTTGGAAAAGCCAGCTTCAGAAGCAAACCTGGAAACCATACGGGAAAGAGTTCTTGTGGATGGCAGGTTAAACACTTTTTGAAGGAATGTGTATGCTTTTCCACTTGTGTGGTAGATACTTAAAGCCCAAGATTTCAGTGCAGAATTATACCTCCGACCTTTTGGTTGTTTAGATGATAGAATAACTTGGCTTTTGAGTAGTCTATGGAGGTCTTCAGGAATGACTCCCTTTAATAACTTTAGAGCCATTTTTGCCTTCTCATGCTTTGTTTTAATAGAAATTAGTGGAGAGTTTGCCCTTGTTTTTGCTAGTTCATTTGATAGATGGGATATTTTTGTGCGTTTCCTTTTCAGTAGAAGTCTCAGCTTCCTTTTCCGTGGGGGTATCAACAGACAATTGGGGAGGAGTTTGACATTGGGAAGTTGTGGTGTTAGATGCATCAACAGGTAGGCTTTCCAAAGCTGGAAAAAGAAAGAAATAGTTATTAAATAGTAATCCATTTTAAAGTGAGAAATTATCATATGTATTGCAGAAATCAACATGATATTGCATATGTAGTTTAATTGCTTTTCCTCATGTAAAAGTACTCACACATGTCAGTGGACTGATGAAATTTCTGAACAACTACAGGAACTGCCAAGAAGTGGACTGGCATTACTATACTCACTCATATCTGCAGACTGATGAGAAGTGTCAACAATTTGGAGAGACCCTTGTTCATTATCTATAAAGTTGAAAGGAATAGTAATGAAGGTGAAAAATGAGACAAAGAGTTCCATATGCAAATAAAATATGTCCATAAAATAAGAAGCAGCCATCCTTTATTAGAAATATAATATGCTAATTGTGGTAGTACCTTTTTTCCATATGTATGGTCTGTACTGGCCTTATTGAACTCAAGCCTTTTCCTTTTTGGCAGGTCTATAATTAGTATCTTGCAAAAGTAATTCACAAACTAGAAATTTTTGAGTGATTGCATGATCGTTCTAATTCTAGTAAATGAAAATTTTATCTTTTTTCATAAAGAGTCTCTTTTGTTAAGATAGCATGATGATTAAAAACGAAACTATACAAAAGGAACAAGAGGGTGGGGGTTCAACATCGATGAAAACTACTGCTATAGATTGTCCAAATATAGCTTTCCAAGTGAAGTAAGTATGTTATGTCAACATACCTGAATTCCTTGGTTTTGGTGCAGGTCTTTTACTACCAGTAGTAGGAGGGGGATTAGGAATTTCAAAAAGGGTTGGAATTGCACCTTTTGACAACCGGCCCCTGATGTTTTTGAATTTGGGCAAATATTGTGGCTCAAAGTGTTCCGCACACATGAAACAATTGTTGGATAAGTATGCAGAAGACTTGTCTAACAGATCTTCTCTTCTGCAATAATTCTGTACCCATTGCTTGCACCTAAACAAACAAATGGGAAAATTTGTATGCAGGATGTCATTATAGCCAAGAAATAGCGCACTATTGGCATGAGAGAAGCTGTGGGGGAAATCACGAAAGTAACATATGCCTACTCACCGGCTCGTCTCCAACGGAAATCGGTAAAATTGAATATCAGGACACAATTTCCTGTTGTTTGTACAATTAATAGCAGCGCCATAAGCACTAACTCGGCTGCGTTTTCCTATCCGTCCATCGAATTTGTGTCATCTCTATACTGAACCCAATGAACTAGCGTAATTTGTTACACCACAGGCCTCGTTTCGATGAACCCCATACTGACGCATGCGCGAAAAAATCCGTACCCTCTGAAAAGAGCAGAGTGTCCCTTCTGCCTATTCACTATTCTGTGACCAGACCTTCAAGGAAGTACTTTCATACGTGCTTTAAGACGATTTATAAGTTGAAGAGGCATACCAGCCCAAGTTTTATCAGATAACGGAAAGACGTTCGTGGATTTTTTGTGCAAAAATTCGTAAACAGCAAAGGTATTGTTTGGAGGTTCAATATTCTGAAAGCTAGTTGGTGGGGTGGAATGTTCGAAGTTATGGTGAAACTCACAAAACGTTTTTTAAAGAAAACGCTTAGAAACGCAAGCTTAAGGTACGAAGAATTGGAAACTGTTTTAATCGAAACGGAATGTATACTAAATTCGCGTCCACTTACATTTTTGTACGACGATATTTCTGAGCCACCTCTCACACCATCGTGTCTAATAACAGGCAGAAGATTGCTTGACAAAGTGAAAATAACGCCAGAAAATGCAAATTCGGATAAGTTTACGTTAACAAAACGATCGAAACACCTTGAAACGCTGTCGGGAATTTGAATGTTTTCCTGGCAATAATTTCGTCGATAGGATAGCCTTTCCGTCACGATAGATATTGAGACAACTCACACAAGAAATACAACGATTTCTGTTAGTTACTCACTGATTCACTCTCACTTGCACTTGATGTGCTGCTTCACTAACGGATTTCTCCACTTGTATTTATACTACTTCAAAGGGAGACGAATTAAACAACATTACATCATAGTTTCCAACCTAAAATAAATCATTACGCTACGGTACAAAGTTCTATGCAATAGGGTTGACTCTTAACCTATTTATACTTCTAAACAAAAGCAATACGTTAGGTCTCCATAGTTAATGACTGTCAACAACAATGAATCGATAAGCTCACTCAGCATTACTAGATTAGTGACGACAAATATAAAATTATCGATTACACAATGGCTAAACTAGGCCTATGCAGGCAAATTAAATCCTACCAAAATGAAATATTCAGCGAAGCTATAGAGATAGCTATAAAGATATGATTTCGCAATATGAGAATAATTGTCTACAACGCTTCTTTCTAGAATGTTTTTGCAATGGAAGCGGGAATATTTAACATCTCTTCGCGAAAGATGCAATGCTAATAAGAAACGGTTGAGGAAATTGCCAAAACTCGGGGACATCGTAACGATTTATAACGATAAAACTTCTCGTCAAAGATGGAAACTCGGAAAAATTGTACGTCTTTTACCGGGCAAAGACAATCTCGTGCGAGCTGCTGAACTTCGAACTGTGGATAATTCTGGTAAATCTATAACTGTAAAACGCCCGATTCAACATTTAATTCCTCTGGAAGTCGATGACAAGCTAGCTATAGCATCTGATGAAGAAAATCAGAACAAAGTTGCATACAATGTAGCTATTACTACGATTAGAGATGAAGATGTTCTAGAAGTTATACAATGATGAAGATGTTCCAGAAGTTATACAATGATGAAGATGTTCCAGAAATTATACAGTGATCAAATTGACTCTTGACTTGAACTATTAACTTTTTTCTTGAACTTGATTTTATTAATTCACTTTGATTGATCTTGTTATCAATCAAGGGGGGAGGGTGAAGTAAATCGTAAAACATTCAATTCAATGTTAGAAAGGTAAAACGATAGAAAAGGGAAAGTCTTGTTTTGTGAATCAAGAACGAAGCAGCAAAAAAATTCTTGTCCTTCTCTAGAGAAGTTTCAAACGCTATAATTACCAATCTTAGAAAAGAACCGGGAGAATTCTGGAGCCTTTGCCCGCATGAGGGCGAAGGCATATTCCAGCGAGAGGGAATAACGATTATAAAAACAAAATTCCCCATCAACATAAAAGATGAAAAGGTAAGCAAAATTGCAAAGGGAGATTTAGTACTTGTGCAGGAAGAAAAAATGAAAAGAAGTTGCTGGAAGACAGGAGTGATAGAGGAGCTAATTAAGGGAAGAGACGAAGTGGTAAGAGGTGCTAAGGTTCGTAGAGCAGGTAGTAAAAACGAAACAATAAATCGTTCAGTATTAAAACTAATTCCTCTTGAAATTGCTTGTTCAGGTTATGATAAAAAAGAAGAGAAGGTTGAATGTGATGGAAACAAAAAACAGGTGAGTATTGAGAGAAGTGAGGGTACAAACAATAATAGTATTGAAGATGCTGTCTGTTTCAGAAACCAGCCACCCCGTGCTGCTGCTAAGGACTCCCGCTGGATGTCCAAAATAATGCTTGACGCCTAGGGGGTCGAGGAAGGGGGTGTATTGCAAAATCCTGCAGTACCCGCGCGTACTTTTGTAGTTTAAATATCTGTTTAGAACTGTTGACAGGTTTCATAAAAACCTCTTTTTTAATTAGAGACTTCAATCTAGAACCTTCCAACGATCGTACCATATAGCGTGTGCAACATGTGCTTGTGAGAGTGTGAAAATTTCATCAAGTTGATTTCATGAGTATTTATAACTGAAGCTGAGCCTTGTTTTTTTGAAGTGTAATTCTCTAACAACTATCCAGAGGAAAGATAGAGAGCTTCAAGTTCCCTAATATGTTTAATAGAGCGTCTCTCTGCACAAAAATTAACAACTTTCGCTTCATGTTGTTGTTTACGCAATTTATCTACGTTCTGTCCTACTTCTAGTCAAGTCTGACTAGTTTCAGATTTTCTAGTTCGTGACTGATCGCATTTGTTTGCAAAATGCCCTCGCTTCCCGCAATTCCAGCATTCGATGTCCATTTTCCTATGCCTAGGTGCTCTAGACCTTACCATCCTAGTACTAGTGTGGTTACAATCTGATTCCGGGGAAACTTCAAAGTTTTTAAGCTGCATGTCAATAATGCGCTTCTGGTTATCCATTAACATTTTCATACCTTCAATGAGCTCGCAAAAATCTTTGCTACTTGGGCAGACTTCTAACTAAGCTCTGGGTCAATGGCTCGGACCGCGCTCTTTCCCTTTTTGGATATTAAGTAAAGTTCCCGCGTACGAGCCTTTAGAGAAGCAACGTCTATATCCTCAACCTCTTCACCCCAAAAAATCGTTTTAATCGTTGGCTTCAGGCCTTTTACAAAATATTCAAGAGACTTCTCCCTTTAGAAATCTGGGGACTTTTGACTCCATCCCCGCTGCACTAACCTGCAGACATCCACATAAAAGTCCGGCACAGATTCATGGGGCTTTTGGCACCTCTCCCCAAGTACATTTCTAAAATGAAGCTTTTGGGAAGGAGAGTTAAAATGCTTCTTTATCTCTAGTTTTTATAAGACAATGTCATTTTTAACCTGTTGTGAAGTGGTGCGATAATGCTGGCTTGCTCGACCAACAAGATACAAAGGAAGCATTACCTGTTCTTCCTCAGGGGTCCAGCCATTCGCAGCTACGGAGCGATTCGAACCATCTAACCATTCAATAATATCTTCTTTATCGTCTCCTCCGAATTTTGCAATCTCCACTAACGACCGTCTTGGAACCGTACGTCGAGGTATGTAGCGAACATCATTTACAAAAAGTTGAGGAACCAGACCTTGCTGAGGAAAACCTCCATCTTCGAGCATCCTACCCTGCTCCAAATCAGGTCCTTCAAAAAATGCCATCATTCACTTCTCGAGACCCACACTGGCCACCATTTGTGACAGGTTCGTATTCCGTTTTTATCCCGAGAAGGGTGACGAGGTACGTAAACACAGAGTTGAATTAAAACCAAACCATTCTTCATCAATACTCAAAGCAACACAACACAACACAACACAACACAACACAACACAACACAACACAACACAACACAACAACTGCTCTCTCTACTATTTATTTACATCAACCTCAAGGCGAAGCTAACAATAGCTTTTACTAGTGCATAGCGTCACATTCCTACTTATTAAAACTAAACTCAGCTCTGGCTCAGATTTCAATAGCACTTTCCGCTAATGTTAAATTATCAAACAATAGATATAATCAAATCGTTCCAAGCCTTCGCTAATTTTCTTCCCAATCTTTGAATTTGGTTTCATGCTGTTGCAGTCGGCTATAATTAGTTCAAATTTGAATGAAATTATTTGGCTACTTCAGAAACATTCAGTTAACTGCAAGAGTTAGAAGCTCTTCCCACCCTTTGCATAGTCGAAACTGTGGAAAGCACAGGGAGTGATAACAGTATTTGCTTTTATAAAAAGAACTTCTACTCAAAGGAGTGTTTTTCAGAAAATGCTATATTTTATTCCACATGCTCCTATGCAATTTTCTACTGCTCCGAAATCTATAATGGTCACGGGCATGCCGAAGTAGAAGGTGTGGTGAATGTCACACACCCAATATTAGCGAGACTGTCGGTAAGTGTATAGCTTATCGGTAAATACATGCTTTGCGATCATCGCTTGTCGTTAATCCATCGTCGCTGTCGGTAATTCTGGGAAGTTTTGTACCCAATCGGCAAATTGTTTTACTACACCCCCTACTCGCAATCAAAAGTTTTCCATTACGCCATTGATCTTGGTTAGCCATCTCGTTTGCTCCTATGATTGCTGATAAAGAGTAAGCATCGTCGTGCTACTAAGGGCTCGGTCATTTTAACTCTGGGCACCCTAGCGGGATAAATTTTAGAATCATGCATGAAAACTTTGCCGTGGACAAATAGCGGAGCATAAGTTTCTGAGGGATTTTTGAGTGACGTAAAATCCTACACGGGACTATTCTGGAGCAAATCGATCGTGTAAAAGTATTAAAATTACAATAACAGAGGTTTCACACAAATAACATCTAAACTTAAATATTCATTAAGGACAGGTCACTAATTATAGCCGTTTTCGGGACCGCAGATATAATGGCTGGCTGTAGAAAATCTTTAATTGGAGAAAGGTTAGGTAACACGAAATTAGAAAGGGCAAAGGGATCCGTTTAACTGTCATATTTTTCTTTAAAAAGTATAAATTTGGTCAGATTTCTTTTGGACGATTCTTCATCTTTGCAGTCACGATGATTATCCAAATCTTTCTCGCAAGTTAGGGCAATCTAAATTTCGTACTTTTAAATGGTTGGGCATTGAATTTTTGAATATTGTAGAAGCATGGAAAGGAAAAGGTTTGTAATCATAAATCGCCTCTCTTTAGTATCACCCCTTTTCGTTAATAATGACCCACCGTTTAATTCAAATTCTAGTAATTTAGCTAGCCCCTAAATTCTGTTAACAGCAAATACGTATAAAGTTGCTTCCCTATATTTCAACAGAGTATGAACAGATTTAGACCAAGATAGAATCGGCATGAAGTCCGTCGTTTTCATGCTATTGTACGACAACTGTACATGACCAATTTTAATTCTATTTCTCAAAAAGATGCTTTCCCCCGTATTAGAGAGCATTGCCCTAAAAAGGTTTTTTCCTAGGGAAAGTACCTAGAACCCCACCTCCTGTCCACCTCTCTTCTGCATCAATCCAAATTGTTTGTGGCTAAAATTTCCAAAAAATCTGCCTCAATTTCAACAACACTAGTAGTTGTGAAGGCTTGCCTTGCACCATGAACAAGTAGAGCATGCAAGCCTCCACATCTAAGTGTTGCTTGGTTTTTGTCACTTTGGCACTCAGGCATAATTCATTTAATTGATCTCCGTCGTGAACTTTACATGGAACTAATATAACCTGGTGTCAATGAAATAGGAACTTATAAACTTGGCAAAGACAACAACATATCTGAAAAGCCTTTTAGTGCCAACGTAAAAGGTGTTAGGAGACTGGAAATCTACAACTCCTCCCTTTCTTTGTTAGTGAAATAAGCACTTTCTTTAAAATTATGTGCGGTTTCCAAACCCATTCAGTATGGCTGTTCGTCGTCAATATTTTTTAAATTGCCCCATTTATGCTCTCCAAAGATGGTCGGCATATGAGCCTTTCGTCTCAAGCGGCACCCGTGTATGATCCTGCACTGCAGAAAAGGCCCCTGTTCTATTGGAAAGGCAGCCTACTCATAACTGCTATCGAAGCACATAAATCAAATGCAGTCCTACAAAACTTAGACAAGGAAGAGAAGTAACAAGATTCGCTTGGTCAGCTTATGAACTAATAAGCTATCGCAGGAATTGTCTATCAACGTCACTGGACAGAGAAGTAGATAATGGAGTAGTATTCTAGCCAACTCAATTAGCAGGAAAAAGGATGTTTTCTCTGCTTCATCGAGCAAATTGCAGGAACTAGAAGGCTTACCATAATATAGGATAGCTTAGAGTTTGCAAAATGCTAGAAAGTTCTTTTTCATAATTGTTAATGCTCTTACTTTAATGCATACAACCTAAAAGAAATTATTGCTGATATCTAGAAACAGGGTACGTTGTTCGTTGATTTCCATTGCATTTTACAATGGAAAGGCTTCATTTGTCTGCTAGTGTTCCTGTTTACCAGTGTCTACATGATAGAGTGTCCCATTATTTGCCACACATTCAATATACAAGAAAGCAAATGTTCGAAATTCCTTTTGTATAATTTCAAATGGTAAGTTCCTTCTAGTCAACAAATCAAACATTAAAGTTGTAAATTAATGGGAGGTACCACGTACATGTTAATGACTCTGAGTACTATAATGATTTCAAGAGACGCTGTAAGCATTCAAAGTTGAATAATTGCTTTGCGTCATGAATGAAGCCCAGCAGGAAGAAATTCTTTCTCAGTATATCCGTTAATTGTTGAGCTATGCATTGGCGACATCATTTTATAAAACTTTCCATGCATAATGCTGGGAACCCATTCTATCAGCTTCGTGTCGAAATGTTTGCTAGAATTTATCATAGTAGAGTGGCTAATGGAATCGCAGATCACAATCATTTTAATCACGATCATAGTCATACACAGTATCCAGCCTTGCAGAGTTTTCATGACACTTTTGTGAAATTGATGACACGCAGTCCTCCTTCAAATCGTAGAAACTTTTTTATCAAGAAATTCATAGCAAAACGTAAAATCAGAACAGTTAAAAGTTAGCAAAACATGCAGTTCTGTGTGCTAAGGAACTGCCACCCCTGGAAACTCTTAGCCATATCTATAGAGATATCTTTGAGGCATATTTTCTTTACTGTAGTTCTGTGTGGGGGATCTGTGGGGAAGCCAAGCTTCGTGCATTGCAGAAGCTATAAAATCGTGCTGCCAGAAAAGTGACAAACAGTATCTATTGATGCATTTGGCGATGCACTAATTGAAAAGCTAAGCTATCCAACTATCGAGGAAGCTATTAACCGAGAGACAGCGACCATGGTGTACTTGCATCAGGAGAAAGGTTTGGTGTAGTCTTTAAATCATCAATAGCTGTATTTACTATTTACTACTACCTAGCTGAATGATTTTAACTAATTCATGTGATCCTTCGTTGTCTTACTCTCACTTACTCACATTCACTCACTCACTCAATCACTCACTTATACAGTCACTCACTCATACCCTCACAGCTACACTCGCATATTCACTTGCTTGCTTTGTTTGTTTTCTGGCTAAATTATTCTTTAATCAAATTTTAGTATTTCCGATGATGAAACAAAAGAAGTTCTCAGTGGACTTAGTTCTTCAGCAGGAGTTTTCCAGCTAGACAAAGAAGTCCTGACCATGGTTACAAAAAAGTGCACAAATCCATAAAATGCTCTACTTCCGACTTATCTCTCAAATATCTTTTCAGGAAAGTTTACTCGAGACACTGTTTATTTGAGAAAGTCTGAGACTAACTTGCAATTGCCTCTATTCAAAACTGCTTACTCATTTGCATATCATGTGACTCATCTTTGGACCAGCCTTGAATCCTGGGTTGAAAAGCCACCCTTTGTACTCGTTTTTAAACATCGAATTCGATGTTTTCCTTTTTCTATGTTATTTGCATGTTATTTTAGTTTGTAATTTGGTTATTTACCTTTATTGTATATATTTAAGATTTATTTTAAATTGTAAAGTTTGTCACTGCCCCCTCAAGAGCCACTTTTCTGATGGGGTTACCGTGAATAAAGAATGAAATGAAAGTTCTTGCACCTATTACGTGAGCTCCTTCTCCAAACTACATGAGTGCCACTTAGGTAGAAGAGAGCTTGTTAAATATCTTGAATAAATTACTGTAAGGAAAGAATTGGCCCCCGGCTCTGCAAAACATACCCACGTACTCAAGCTCTAGAACTCCAGTGTTCTTGCATGACAATTGATTGTATTAAAGTTTGACCTTGCAGTATTCACACATATGTATATATATATATATTAATATAGATTTAAATATATGAATATATAAGTTGGAATTTAATTTGGCTTGGGATTGACCAGCGTGGAAGTTTCTGATCATTATGGCTTTGAGTCCCTTAGTTCGCATCCGCACTGCAGCCAACCACTTTACATTTACAGTTTAAAATAGTTAGCTATTTTTCTTAGCCTATCACATACATTTATTAGCCTATGGACAGCAAATTTAAAAAGATGCCGAATAACTCTGATCTATAAATGTAAATCTTGTTTTTGTCAATCTAGTTGATTTGGTGCAGGCTATTTATTTCTCTTTCTTTTTCAAAAGGTTTTGCTTTGTGCAGAGACTTTCAGTAGACTGAAAGGTCAAGTTATTGCAACTAACATGTTAAAGAACTGACATTATCAGTATGCCAATTTCCTTCACCCCGTCAGTGAAAGTGTCTTAAAGTGGGGATGTTGCCAGTCATTCCTTTGCATGTAAGGAAGCTGTACAAACAAAACCATTCAAGACCTTTGAAAGAAAGCAATGGCATGCAACTTGTCAGTACCTATAAGAAAGCACTAGTGGAAGAAGTATTGTATAGAAAAGACATTAGTGCGAATGCATTGTACAGCATATCATTTTGCTAATGCATTGAATAGAACCCTTTTGTTATAGCTCAAATTGTACTTCGATAGTTTCATACCTATGGCGACCTTATTGATAGACATTAACAATTTCTCAAGTGTTTGTTTGTGCAAATAATTATGGTGTTAATTTATTTAACTTTGAATATCACTATTGACAATTCAAGTGTAAAAGGTGATGTGTACGTGGAACATATGTTGAAATTTTCACAATGCTTAACGCTGAAATATGCAATAATCAAATATGCAGGTATTATTGATGGTCTTTGTCTAAAATTAACTTAACTTCGCAATATCTATTCTTTCAATATCACGTACGTAATTCTGTAATTAGCGAGTTCTTGCTCATCAGCAAACAAATGATGTTTCAGCATGCCACTCACTGGCCACATTCACCTTCTTTTCTATCTCAAGAAACTTAAGACATTTGTAAAACAAAGGTATTATCGTGCTTCAAAAGAGTACAAGAAGTTTATTGAATTCGTGTGGCCTCCAAGGAAACACTAGTGGAAGAAGTATTGTGTAGTATAAGCCACAGGGTGGCAAACAACACGGTGATAAGAAAATTCAATTGAAAGGAGGGGCATCTTGGCAAAGGCAATATTGCTTTAGTGTCTCCAAGTTAATAGCCCATTTCTTGCAAGCTTTGATATTCACCTTGCATTTCAAGTTTCCTTGCCTCTTACTATGTTAAAGTTTCTATCAATTTAGTTTAACTTAATCATCTTGAAAGATATGACGCGTACAAACAAGGTTTCCTTATGTGCTTTGAGAAGAAAACATTTGAAGTTTGGAGCTATCTATTGGTTAAATAGTGTCCAAATATTTGCTAGGGGAGTGCGGATATATAGACATTTGTCTCTTAGCACATTTATAAATTTATCTTCCGTGGCGTGAATATCTCGTGCTATGATGGTGCTTTGGAAAGCAGTTGATCAAGTCTAGGAGCTTTTAAACTTTTTTAGCGAAATTGATTTGTAAAGTACTAAGATGGCTTTAAAGGTTTGTCAGCAAAGTTTGACTTAAATCTTAAACTGCCTATTTCCACAATAACAAAGTGCATTAAAAGCAGAAACTCTTGTAAAAAGAATACATTTGCAATTGATTTGAATAGAAATCGAGTTCTGCCATGTCCAAATGGGTTGATTAATTTCTTGTTACTATGATTTGCTTGTATCAAAAGTTTACTAGGGCATATCTTTTCAATAAATACTCCTACTTATTAAAACTAAACTCAGCTCTGGCTCAAAGTTCAATAGCATTTTCCGCTGATGTTAAATTATAAAACAAATTTATAAAATCAAATCGTTGCAAACCTTGGGTAATTTTCTTCCCAATTTTTGAATTTGGTTTAATCCTGTTGCAGTCAGCTATAATTAGTTCAAATTTGACTGAAATTACGTGGCTACTTCAGAGACATTCAGTTAACTGCAAAAGTTAGAAGTTCTTACCGCCCTTTGCATAGTAGAAACAGTTGAAGGCACAAGGATTGATGACAGTATTTGCTTTTATAAACAGAACTTCTACTCCAAGGAGTGTTTTCAGTGAATGCTATATTTTACTCCACATGCTCCTATAAACTTTTCTACTGTTGCAAAATCTATCATGGTCAGGGGCGTGCGGAAGTAGAAGGTGTGGAGAGTGTCACAACCCCACTTTCAACGAGACTATCGGTAAGTATATAGCTTACTGGTAAATACATGCTTTGCGATCATCCCTTGTCGTTAATCAATCTTCATAATCCATCTTCCATTACGCCATTGATCACGGTTAGCAATCTCGTTTGCTCCTATGATTGCTGATAAAGAGTAAGCATTGTCCTGCTACTAAAGGCTCGGTCATTTTAACTATGGGTACCCTAGCGGGATAAATTTTAGAAGTATGAATGAACACTTTACTATGGACATATAGCGGAGCATATAAGCTTCTCAGCAAATCGATCGTGTAAAGTATTAAGATTACAATAACAGAGGTTACACACAAATAACATCTAAACTTAAATTTTCGTTAGGGACCGGCCACTATTTGTAGCCATTATTGGTACCGCAGATATAACGGCTGGCTATAGAAAATCTTTAGTTGGGGAAAGGTTGGGTAACATGAAATTGGACAGGACAAAGGGATCCGTTCAACTGTCATATTTTGCTTTATAAAGTATAATTTTGGTCAGATTTCTTCAGTACGATTGTTCTTCCATGCAGTCACGATGATTATCCAAATCATTCTCGCAAGGTAGGGCAATCTAACTTTCGAACTTTTAAATGGTTGGGGATTAAATTTTTTAATATTGTATAAGCATGGAAAGGAAAAGGGTTGTGATTACAAATTGCCACCCCTTTTCGTTAATAATGACCCACCCCTTAAATCAAGCTCTATCACCTTAGCAAGCCCCTATATTCTCTTGATAGCAAATGCGTATAGAATTTTTTCCTTATATTTCAACAGGGCATGAAGAGACTTAGACCGAAATAGAATGGGCATAAAACTTCAACATATATTATCAATTCCAACCTGCCCCGATACACCGGTGACCGACCCCATATATCATCAATTTGAGCAGTTTCAAAGAGAACTCTCAAAAACTGAGAATTGAGCTTGCAGCCGTTTTGGAATGTGCTGACAAAGGAACTCTTCTTGGAGTCATTATAGACCCTCTTCCTCTGTATAGCTGTCATTGCAATACTCCTATGGCACACCTTGCGTCATGAGTTTCCTTGTTTGGTAAAATGTTATTTAGCCATATACTCTTTAAGTCCTTTGATTACACTCTTTTTTGATGAGAATACAGTTCATAAGAATATTAGGAATCAGAATTGCTGAAATTCAAAATAATTAAAGAATAATGCAATGCTTCCTCTTCATCAAGACTTAGGGCTGTTGTATATTTGCTGTTCTGTGAAGTTAGATATCTACAAAGATTTGAGCATGTTCCTTCGTTTTCTCATGCTGAAGGCGAGAAAAAGTTAAGAATATTGAGGCTCAGTGAAATATTAGGTATTCTAATAAAAAGTAATGTTCTTATGTACGGAGGTTAATAACTATGTAATTATTGGACAACTCAAATGTTCTGGTGTCTGTCTCTATAGTCCAGGGTCGAGGAACTTTTGGCCCACGAGCCAGATGTGGTTTTTGATGACTGCGTTTGGCTCCCTGGCTCGCAGACAAATCTTAACGGACTTTCTTCAAAGTATTGCAAAACAGAGAATACCTCCAGAGTAGCCTTACAAAGTTACCACTGATGTCGTTTCAGTTTTAGAGTTAGAGCAACAGAACATTGGTCAAGTCAGTATCGAATTAGACTTCTTTTGGGGGTTTCATGTGACAACAGTATCCAATTGTATGGCTCTTATGAAAAACATTTTAAAATTAGACTCTTCGCACTAATATAATCTCTGCAGCCCACTGCTAGTAAATCACTACCTTGACTCCACACAATTATAATTGAATTCAACTAATTCAAAGAGGATGGACACTCCATTCACCGTATTGAATTGAGTGTATATCAGCCTTACTATAGAGCCTTTCTAATCCAATTGTGTGGCAAATATAGCTATGCTTCCTTCAAATATCCACTATTACAATTCTTCCTCTGTCATATCTATAAAACGGATGGTATGCCTCTCTTTATTCAGTCGTGGACAGGAGAGCAAGGAGAAGGTAAGAGAATGCACTTTGCAATCTGAGCGTACAACACACATTCCGTAAATTTTTATAACTTTTTTATAACTGGATCGTCGTTATAGGAATAAAGCTAGTCGCAACTTATGAATGATACGAACTACTAAGTCTGATATTGATTCTTATCATTTGTTTTTCAGGGAAGCGTCTACGACCATGAAGCTCAATTGATACTTTTGTTGATTGGCCTTTGTGCCATCTCGTTGCACCAGACAGTTGCTGAAGATGAGAAAGGTATCCTACGCATAATCGCTGTACTATTTTCTTTCTCTTGCTTTAAGCATCTGACTATATCGAAACTATAAAATATTAGGATTTGTAACTTCTATATGGTGGTATCTGGGTATCTTATAAATGTATGTATTAATTACCCAATACTTATCGGCCTGTATGAAAACAACGACGGATGTTAGAGAATAAGCTTCAATCGATTAATCGGGCTCTCATTCGCTTTTCACAATACACTGATGATTCTTCTAGTTGATACAGTGAATAAGGAAGAGGCCTCGGATCCGAAGGCTGCCATCCCTGAAGGTACTGAGGAAAGTGAGGACAACGAAAACAGTGAAAATAGCCCTGCCGATGAAGAGCCTGATGAGGATGAAGACGGTGAACAGAATGAAGATGAAGGTCCCTCTGAAGTGTCCGATGAAGATCAGGACGAGAATAGTTTGAGTGACAATGAAGATGAACCTATTGCTGACAGTGAAGGTTTGCTTACATTTTCAATTCGCTGCGATATTCGTGACGGATATAGCATTTTCTTTATTTTGATACGTGTGTTACCTTACAATATCAACGAAAAATTGCCATCACTGAATGCTATCTCAATTTTGAGCTCATAAGACTCTGTATGTAAACATAAAGTGCAATATCTTGAAAGTTTAGCACATTCGAATTATAAAACATATAGTAGATCGATTACATCTCTTTCAGAAACTTGAATCACCTAGAGCTTATTCGACTTTTAGCTATATCAAAGCACTACATAATTTTGCATTAGTTAATAGTCAAGTTGCATTTTAATGTTAATTATTTTCCACATCTTCAGATGCAGCAGCTGCACCTTTCTACCGCAGAAGGAGACGGGTCTACCGCAGAAGGAGACGGGTCTACCGCAGAAGGAGAAGAATCTACTACCGCAGAAGGAGAAGAATCTACTACCGCAGAAGGAGAAGAATCTACTACCGCAGAAGGAGGAGACGTTTCGGCTAATCGCAAGCTGGCCAGTTCTTCATACCAGAACCAATGACAATGCATTAACTTTGCTGTTGTGCCTATCATTCATTTATCTTTCTTCTCTTTTTTCCATTTATGAGCAAGCATGATAATGTTGTATTTTTCTTGTGTCCTGTTCGTTTCACATAACGCGTGCTAATTGCGTTTATTGCATAAATGGGCGTTGTCACTTTGGCCTAGGAGCTGTTATCACAAAGTCAGAATATGACTTTTTGCAAAGACGTATACTTAATCATGCCCATCTTGTCGGCAATATGACAACGTCATTAGTAGTTCAGATACCGAAAAGACCTACATAGTACATGATTTTTATAGAGAATCAATTGAATAGGATGTAATGCCGAAGGGGCCTTTTACGTATCATATCCTCTATCTGTTGTAATATCTGTCGATGATTTTGTCTTCATGTGAGGATACAATGCTTTCTTATTAAAGTTAGAAGAAGAGCTAAATTTTCAGAACAAAAACTGCAAAGACAGCAATCAAACTTTACCCAATTAAAGCAAGTAGGTACTTCTCTGCTGTATATCTTAGAAGCGGCAAAATATTTGCAAATTCGTTTGCCTTTGGTCAACTAAATTTTCAGAGTACTTGTCACTTTGATAGAAATAGAAGTGCACTGTACACCCACTTCCATGATATTTACCACAGCACGAAAAAGCGGCAACATAATTTTGACATACTGAAAGCTTTTTTTCGTCCGACACTCATCAGAGTATGAAAACGTCGGATAATGACCTAAAGGTAAACCTAAATTTATATCCAGATGCAGTTAATGTGTTAGGATGCATCTAATTGGCCCCAAGTGTGACCAATTGGCCCCAAGTGTGACCAAGGTCCTAATTGGTCACACTTGGGGCCAATTAGATGCATCCTAACACATTAACTGCATCTGGATATAAATTTAGGTTTACCTTTAGGTCATTATCCGACGTTTTCATACTCTGATGAGTGTCGGACGAAAAAAAAAAGCTTTCAGTATGTCAAAATTATGTTGCCGCTTTTTCGTGCTGTGGTAAATTTCTGCAGTATCAACAGACTATTTACATACTTCCATGATAATTTCAACCGAGAAATACAAGATTAGCTTACTTTGGTAATTAATTGTCTTTCACAAGCAATGAACACTATTTTAGAATTATGAAGTAATTTCATGATCGAAACTGAAAAATGCTTCCTGATTACTTAAAATCTTTGCAGCAACTATTAAAGACAAGTCTTCAATTGCTTGATTCACTTTTTTTATAGAGAGCAAATTCCAGCTTTATAGAGCAAAAATCATTGTCAGCGATTCAAAACTACTTGAAAATGAGCTATTTTGTTGGAATATATGCGTGTCATGCTTGTGTTTAACATTGGTATTATACGTCACCTTTGTTGGGTTTCCCAGCATTCCCTGAAGCGCACGGTAATAGGAAGCTAATGTTGTTAATCATCATTAGCAATATGTTCCTATTTGCGTAGATGCTTCGTATTGGAAAAGAAGCAAGGAACTATTAAAAGTTTTAGTTATTAGTCAGAACCAAGCCTTAATTTCGTAGTAGAAATAATTGATTATTACTGGTTAATATTTTATTTGCGCAAATAAAATCTAGTATCGGGATTGGAAGATAAATTTGTATTTCCGGACTGAAGTGTATAATTAAGCGAAATTAGAATTTAGACTAGAATGCCTTAAGAGAATGGGATAAGCTTTGTGATTAAAGTTACATATAAAACCTCAACTGGAGTCTTTCAAAGTTCTCTTGGTCACTTGCAATAAAAGAATCAGAGAGAATTGGTATTCTCAACAACCTTTTCATGACCGCAACTTAGCAAGCTTTTCCTAATTGTTTCATGTGCTGACATAGTTGGAAATTGGTCGTTTGTTTCAAGAAGAAATATTGGTAGTTCTAAGCTTGAAATATGTTTTAAGAAGAACATGACATTGCTTTTTGCAGCTGCCTAAAAGTAAAATAATGAGACTTTGCACAAGAGCCATAACATACGTTAACCAAAAGCGCAAATGCCAAAATATAAAGTTGGTTGGGCTTGCAAGATGAGATCTAATGTGCTCGTTTTGCTTGTCGTCTTCCTCTGCTTTGCTTTCTGCATGCAATAACCCTTTTCTGGTAGATTACGATACAGAGCTCGCCTAAACTTTGCTCAGCATTCGGATCTTGAATGAGAAGGCTATTCTGGTGCCTAAATTGCTCAGAGGAAATAGGCCAATCTCCTACTTATCAATATTAAGTAATCTGTTCGAGAAACTGATGTACAAATGGCGTTACTAGATGATCTAGATCATTGTTTGCAATAAAATGATATAACCTTTACAGTTTTGCTATTGTGACGGGTTGACGGGTTCGTATCCCGTTGTTGTCCCGAGAAGGATGACGAGGTAGAAAAACATAGATGAATTAGCAATAAACTATTCTTTGTCAAAACTGAAAACAACAAAACACCATAATTCTCTCTCTCTACTATTTATGTAAATCGACCTCAAAGCGAGGATAACAGTAGCTTTAAATAGAACATAGCTTCACACCTCCCCCCATAGATGTCAATTCCTGGAAACGGGGACTGACAATCTAAAGGTTCAGCCAATATCTGTCCATAAATTGAGAGCTCGCAGTAGTAGTTCTTCACTCATAATACCATCAATCTTCATAAGTCAAGCTTTGAACCAGCAAGGAGTCAACACAATAAGTTTATTCCAGTGAAATAACTTTACTTTTCCCCTATAGATTGCAATTACCATCTATAGACTCTGGCTTCTCGACGACTCAGGCGACGATCTTAGACTTTTTCAAAACTTCACTTGTAATGGCTCTAAGTATTCGATCGATTGCTCAAGGCCATGAATGGAACAGGAAGTATAAGTAAAATATTTATGATTGACTACAATTAATTTCGTGACATCGAATAACGGTAATATAACTATAAGAGTCAAGGGTCTATCCTCAATAGAACAGTAGTAACAATAACAATTAACAGCAATTAAGCAATATAAAGCAAAATGAAACTCAATCTTCAATGTTTGAAGTCATGTAACACCTGCGCACTTACGAAATCATCCGAAATCCACGTTTTCTTACCATTATTGGGTTCAAAAAAGTACTATGATTCTTATCGATCTTTTTCATTCCGCGTACGCATTTTTTCCAATACCTTACAAATGAATTTACATTTTTCTGCAGGGTCCTCTGCATTGTCCCTTTTCACACGATTTATGTTTACAACAAGGTGTCTATTAGAGTCAGTCACTCTTAATTTCACGTTCTCGTTGGAAATTAGCTCTACGATGCAATAAGGGCCAAACCAATGATTCTTGTCTAGGCCCGTTTAACGTTCACCGGCTTTAAGATAGACAGAATCACCAATATTATACTCTGCACTCCAAGCATTATACCTCTTATCATACGCAACCTTGCGCCTCTCTCTCTCTCTCTCTCTAATTCCTGTTCAAATCCCGTACTATTGCATACGCTTGTCGCAAGCTATTGTTTCTTTCGCTAACAAAGTCTTCCCTATGCAAACGTGTTGGTGGCTGGAACTCAACTCTGGGCGATACTATGAACTGACGACCGAACATTATGAAACAAGGTGTCTCTTTGTTACACTATGTGGAGTGGTACGGTACACTGCAATTATATCTGGGGCGAAAGAATCCCAGTCATTTTTCCCTTCATTAATTACTAACGATAGCGAAGTTCTTAAGGCATCATGAAACCGTTCACACAACCCATTCGCTTGAAGATTGCACGCAGAAGTCTTGTCGTTTCTGATTTTCAACTGTCAGATTTGAACCAGCAGGATGTTCAATGTTCAATTCTTTCCCCTATAGCCCTGTGCCCAATAGAACTCCCAGTGACACTAAGGAAAACTCACATAATTTTTTAATATAAACTTCCAAGTTATAAGTTCCAAAGTTCTTCAATTAATAGTACAGTTCTACTCATAGAGTTATAGAACTAGAGCGCTGACTGGCTAATCCCATTGTATACAAAATAGTGGCCTGGCATGCAAGTCCATAATGGCGCCCTAGTAAAGCAGAATGTTAGTGTAAACTAGACGCAAATAGGAAATAAATCAAGTTTCCGCTGCTTATTTCACGAATATTATAATACATTATGGCTTTGGAGAGAGACTAAGAGTTTTTCATGTATTTTTGGAGAAACTTTTACGTTTATTAGCCGTGGACTTAACTGTGGTAGCTCAAATATCAAACATTGTTGCTGCGTTGCTGTGGATACCTTACTAAGTATCCTCAAATGCTGAAGGTATTTACGATCTATACTTAAAACAAACAGTAATGAAGGTTAAAGAGTATGGCTAAGATTCATTTAGTGGCAAATATTTTTCAAATTAAAGAGCTTTTTAAAGTAGTAGCTACCTATGCCGTCTCAGGAATGAGTTTAAGGCCTGCAAGAGCTTAAAGTGTCTGTTTTATTTATCGGTCTATGTGTGATAGAAATAATAAAAAACGTAAAGATATCTTCCGTCAATATTGCATATTATACAACAAAATTTGGTTTGTGAGTGTCTGTCTCCTAGAAGGTGTACTTTGTCTTATAACGTGGTCAGTGTAAATTCTGCCGAGCCTGTGAGAAATGATTGTTAATACAATTCTGTAACATACTCTATCAATATTGCTACATGGCCATCTCGTAGACTTGCAACAAGACTATGGCTTTCAATGGAGCGTTTTGCCAGTAAAAGAATGAAGATTCTTTGTTTGAAAGAGAGCTTTCACTAGAATTTGAATAGTGATGTAGAAACTTAATTGATGTCATGTTTATCAACTGGTTGATAGAGTGATGCAACAGATTATGAACATTTAGGTTTCTTTTTATGAATGAGATCAAGCCATTTGTGAACAACAGATCATCACTCTTCAAGATGGCATTTAATCCAAAATAGCTTTCAAGTTATCATTAACACAAAATGATGAATTCTGAGGAGAATGAATATTCACTACAATGCAGTGTGCATTGTTTTAATATCTCTATGCTCCTATTCTGGGATAATGCTCTAAAAATCCACTTAAGCTGCCAAGGATTGGGAGTAGTATTCTAACTATTATCTCTTTGAGTCTTGGTGTAAGCCATTTCCAGAGAACTTCAAGAATTGTTTATGTAAAAGCATACTCAAAAAGCAGACTTACTTCTGGACAATACCCTTTGTGTAATAGCAAAAATGGAATGTTCTGATGCACCAAAGCCAATAGTAAATGCTTTTCTCAGACTATCAATAATTTTCTTTCCAACAGTATTTATAAATTATGTATATATATATATATATATATATATATATATATATATATATATATATATATATATATATATATATATATATATATATATATATATATATATATATATATATATATATATATATATATATATATATATATATATATATATATATATGTATATATTAGATATATATATATGCATATATATGTATGCCTATATATATATAAAATATAAATATATATATTATATATAATTATAAATATGATTTTTTGTATATATTATGTATAGTTATTAACAAATCTTTTGTTTGAAAGATTCTATGGTGTCAAAAGTGCTTTCATGGCTTTCCAAAATTTACTATTTTAACTGAATACATTGGATAAATTATTGAATATCATGATAAGTTCAGTTATTGGCTTACCTTCCCTAAACTGTTACTTCAGCACCCAAGACAATTGATTGCTGTAGCTAATGAGAAGCAGAAAGTTTGGGGAGCCACTTTCACTTTGTGAAGTGGTCTCCTAGCATGATGTCTTGATCTTGTATCCTAAAGTTAGGATATCCTTTCTCTGAATCTCATAAAGTTTTGTATCACATTGTCACAGAGATGTGCCTAGATATTTTCCTTACATTTTGGGGGCATCATACCCTCCCATTTGCATGTCACTGGATAGCCATTAATTTTAACTGCTGTGATTTTAAAATGCCATATCCTCAAAAACACCGCTGCACATTCAAATGTAGGTGAAAAGGAAGACGAAGAAAATGTTGATGATGAGGAGGAACCTGAAGAAGAAGAAGACCCTGATAACGAGGATTCTGTACATGAAAATGAGATTAGTGATGACGACGACAGTGAAGACTCTCCCATTTCTGATAACCAAGGTATTTCCTTAGCATGTTCTAAAGAATCTCCTTTGTTCTCCTTAAAATTTTTGTTCTTTATGTAATGAATGTGTAAAAAACTTGGCGAATACTGCTTAGATCTATTATATTTTGCATGTCTTGGAGACGTGGGGGTTATGCTTTATAACGTTGATTCTACCAGGAACAGTTACTTTTAGGGCAATAGGGACTGATATAAGAGATGGCTATTGGGAAGTGTAAGATTGTGGAAAGCATTGAGAATCACGCTCTTCAGAAATCCTTAGCCAATCAAGATTTGACGCCTATGCTTTGGGCATCAAGCCCTTCAGATGAATGAATAATGAAGCCACGCACATTTTTCATTGTCATTACTGCCCCATCTTAAGATTTCGGTTTTGTTATAGAAAAGTCTCAAGTCTTGGCTCGTTTTGCAAAAAATCGCTTAATGCTTTGAAGTTTGTCAACTAGTGCAAAAATTTAGTAGATTTACCGAATGGAACGAAATTGTTGCACAATTTACCGAACCAGTTGACAGCAATAGGTGTTTCATATCCCATACACTCCCACTCTCAATCGTCGATAACTTACATGGCAAGTGCGGTGTCACTGGTGCAAACTTTTTGCAAACTAGTGAAGTCGAAAGACAAATGTTCTAACTAAAGATAATACTTTTATTGGATTCTCAGCCCC
>OLMO02000286.1:5589087-5623682 GCA_900291935.2 Cassiopea xamachana
AATGTTAATTTGATATTGCCTCAAGGGCCAAATGAAATTACACGGCGGGCCAAATTTGGCCCGCGGGCCAGAGTTTGACACCCATGACTTAGCCGAATGTGTTAAGACATTTGATTGAAGTTTGAGCTACGATAAAGACGTGCCTTTTGTGTGTCCATCTTTGAGAGCCCGGCAATAATTTTAACACGTGGAATGACTTTATCAAATAGACCTGCAAATTAAAGTAGCTGTTAACATGTTTACTTTTTGTCCTTTCCAGTTGCCCTTTATATCAAGTGTTGAGATCTGTTCGTTCCTATTTTGGCAGATGGGAATAAAAACTTACGCATAAAATATAAATTTGAACTTTTCGTTTTCATTTTAGGGCACTTATATCAATTTTTATTGGCCATAATACTCTAGGGACTGCAAGTTAGGCAAATAACACAGTTAGAAATAGTGTTGTTTTTGGTAGAAGTAATTAAGAGTCTTTTATTATGCACTTTGACAGCCTAGAATGTGAATTTTGTAGATTTCTCTGAAAAATTGAGATTTTTTTATTTCCCACACTATTGTCTGCATAAAAATACTGAAATGTAGACGAAAATCCTCTTAAGTGTTCCCCCAAAACACCCAATCTCGTTGGCAAGCTCATTAATTGGCTTAAAACGACAAAACTCTGTGTGATAGGACAGTCAAATACAGTTCAAAGAGTGACCAAGTTCTGACAGAATTGTTGATGGTAGTGGTCAATTGATCAAAATCTCAGAAAAGTGAAATGGCTGATAGAGAAGAAACTTGACGTGATGTTGAAAACAGATATGATTTTTGACACCAACGGCAAAATACCCTTCAAAATCACTCATCAGAGTGCAAAGAATATTTTGAGCATAAAACGTTGTTGCTTTGCATTATACAAGAGCCATTCCCAGTCTCTTTGAAGTTCTTGTTTATTGGGTTCCGAAGATGAAATTTCAGCTTCAAATCTCGTACAATACAGATTCATTTATGCGTATTTCTACTGTTTCCCCACCCCTGGTAATTTGCTAATGGCTTGTCCCAATCATAGTGTTAACAAGTAATCACGTGACATTTGTATATGAATATACAGTAGCATTTGATTAACTTAGATTATAGAGAAGAGATTTGACAGTAGAGATTTAGAGTCAGAGATCAGCAATAGAGTGTATGTGGACGTTACGTATGGCAAAGAGTTAAATTGTATTGATTATACCTGAAGAGAAAGGAATTTTTCCCATTTAGGAATCTGTTTATTTGCAAGTCTAATATCTCTAGCTTTATACTAAATGGAATTAGGAGACTCTGTAAGCATACTTTTCGGATGTCCGCCTATAAGTAATCTACATTGAGCATTAAGAAATGCAATTTTACTTTTTACGCAAACTTGAGGAAAATAGATCCAAATGAAGTTTTAAGAGAAAAATAATCCTTTTTATCTTGTATTTTAAAGTCATGAAAGTATGCTCATTTCCTATATCTTTCATTAACTTAAGGTGATTGCCATATCTTTTGTAAGATGAATCAGAAGTAAGGCTACTACTGCTAATTATTAAATCATATATGAGTTGGTATTACAATGAAAATAAAGAAAGAGTAAATATTGGGTAAAAATTGACAATGCTATTAAATATCTAAATCAGTGTTTCTCAGCTTTTTTTACTCATGGAATGGACGCTATGCCAGTATATTTTTGTCGGTGGACCCCTTCAAAGTTATTCGACAAAATACAAGCTTATAATGTACATTGACAGGAAGTAAAAGGACTAAATTCTTATGTGAGCATGTTACATGTTCTGATTTTCTAGAAAATCCCGTTTTGTAATGACTCTATGTTACTAAACCATCCCTTTAATTGAATTAAATTCTTGGCTTTCACTGCCATAACCTTACTAAAATATGTTAGTAACAAGGCATCTTTTAAGAAAATTTTGTTACTGGGCCAAGCTTATATGAGGTAACCATTTCATTTGCAGCCAGGGTTGATCTTTGCGCCTCTTGATTCCCTAAACACAGGCCGACAGCTGAACTTAGGTAAGAGTAGGAAAACATATAGAAGCCCAGTTACAAGCAGCAGGACTCTAGTATTTCCACAGATCTGTGAAAAATTACATTGATCAACACATACTTTTCGTCTGAAGTCTCAATAATCACTTACTTGCGCATTTTTTGCGCTGATTTAAGATATGTATTTAGTTTTTTGCTTGCGCGTCAGGTTTTTGTGATACAGAAGACCCCCAATTTCATGAAAACCAATTGAAGTTCCACAATCTGCATGAAATTTATGTAGTTAGTATCATGCAAAATCTAGTTATTTGTGCCAAATAATATATTTTTAGTAGATGAAGTGCAACAAGTGGAGTATTCACCAATATCACTTGATTAAAAAATGCTTTTTTAGCACCATTTTCAATTCATTTGGCTACGATGCTATGCATGGCTTGCATGTAAGTGGTTGAGTGTAAGCTTCCTGGGAAACAACGAGGCCCCTGATTACGAGGATAGGGGCAATAATGTCATTGAAAGCTGCAAAGAAATTAGGTGCTGAATGCTAATAAAAATCAACTTCTTGCATTCCTATTTTGAATTTTTTTCTGGGAATCCTAGGCAGCAAATAATGAGCAATGTGAAAATTTTCCATTAGTCAGAAAGACTGTGGAAGCTCAGCATGAAATACGTTGGAATGAAAGCATGGTTGCAGATCACTTCTGGATGCTGTATCATGATAAGTCCGACAAGACACTCTAGTGAAAATCAGACGAATGAAGAATCTAATTCAGATGAATATCACATTCTAGTGTTTGACACACGTCTAAGGATATAAATAAATTTTTCTAGATTTGAGTTATGAAGGTGAGTTTTCCAGAATTCTTTTGCAGTATGGAATGTTGCATAAGCAAGTTCATTGAAAAGAAAATAGATGAAGTTCAAAATGAAAATATCAAAGAAAGAGAAAAGTCCACTAGAGCACAAGATATAAAAAGCATCTATGTGGTCTTTCCTATGTTAAAAATGGTGGAAATGGTTCAAATTAAGTCCTGGAACTATAGTAGCATAGGCAAATCTTCTTTAAGTTGCATTTTATTCACAGAAAAGATATTTAATCGAATAGCTATATTGCTTGTGATACTAATTTCGACATTATGCCTCACTTGCGTTTGTTTTCGGTGAATTAGGGGGTTATATATATCGAAAAAACTTGATTTGCAAGAGAAAAACTAGTTTTATAACTGAAATCCGCGTGAAAAATCCATCTTCAAAAGTATAGTTAGATCTCAGATAATTACAAAAATGAAAATTTGCTTACTAGTGTTATGTGCCAAAATAGCTGTTCCATACTTAGCTACGTTCGAGAATGGGGTTCTGGTTTGAGATAATGCTCTTCAAAACGTCAGGAAACGCCTTTCTGCAAATTTTAATGGATTTGCTTCACCAATGATTTTCATGTTAAGAAGAAGATACTAGTCCCTCTAGCTGGTTTCTTCTAATTTGAAGACTAGGAACAAACATGGAAAAACTAAACCAACTTTGTGTTGTTGCATGCATTAACAGGCTTTTAACCCTTTATATGTTGAGGAGAAATAAAAATTTTCAAGAAAAGGGTCAAAAGTATTGGGCCAAGAGCGTTAAAGCTTTGCCCCACTACTAGGCCAGGAAGAGGGCCCACTGAGCCCATGATCCAGTTGTGGCAATGTTACAAGATGCACTGGTTGGTACCACTTGTTATGAAAAAGATTCATCTTTGTCATCACAAGACTCTTACAAAGAATGAATCAATATCAATTTTTAGCACACAAAACATGAGTTCTCTTAAGATGTTTTTAACAGTTTGCCTTTTTGAACCTTGTTTTCTTATAAACTTGTGTTACAAAAACGTGTGTATTCCACAATTAAGTTCTATGGAGCACCTTTTAAGTCTGATAAGCAATTCATAATACACAATTTTCAGAAAAGTGCTGGATGTGGATAGAACATGGTGATTCATGTAATAAAATCACAAATATTTCATAATGAAAATATAAAAGAGAATTGAGACAAAATTATATATATTTTCTATGTTTTCATGTCCAGGAGATGGTATTGCTAGTAGTAAATTCTATTCTGAAGGGAATTTGCTTCATGGACTACCAACATATCAATATGGACTCCAAAATTACTATTTTCTTCCTGTGGACCCTCAGGAATATTTCATAGAACCACTGATCTGAATAAGGAGAAGAA
This sequence comes from Cassiopea xamachana, assembly GCA_900291935.2. NCBI lineage: Eukaryota > Metazoa > Cnidaria > Scyphozoa > Rhizostomeae > Cassiopeidae > Cassiopea > Cassiopea xamachana. The sequence continues at coordinate 5,593,306 of OLMO02000286.1, forward strand.
TCTCATTAAAAGTCTGAAATATGCAAGAGTTATTCATTCTCAAGATATTATTTATAAGAATTGCCAAATAATCAATTTATGTCCATAGCAGAGTGCATAGAAGTTTTGGAATTCTCTGAAAGGTGTCATCCACTTTTAAACGCTTGCATCTCCAAACCTACGTCTTCTCCAGTAATACCTTCTCCTGTAGAGCCATCTTCTCCTATAGTACCTTCTTCTGTAGAGCCATCTTCTCCTGTAATATCTTCTTCTGTAGAAAAAGATCCTTCTCCTGTAGAGGTACCTTCTTCGGTAGATGAAGCGTCTTCTGAAGAATCTTCGCCTTCTGATGAATCTTCGCCTTCTGATGGATCTTCGCCTTCTGGATCTGCGTCTACGCCTCCAAAATGGACTAGCAGCTGGATCTAAGACAAAATTGGAATAAATTGCATTGTAATGTAGCCTTACTTTGCTATTTTACGACTTTGCCGCGCAGATATACTATAACGTTGCTAAGTACAACTGTTTCAGAACGGAGATGGGCTAGAAAGGCATGTAAAGGCATATGCAAGTTAGCAACAAAGTGAAGCTCCAACTTGAATTGCAAAGTTTGATTGCCTTTGCTTCCTCTTCAATAAACAAATATTATTGACGATTTATAACCAAAGAACCAAAGACAAGCAATTCACATGACGTTTATACATTTGAAAAGCAGTCTTTTTCCGTAGAAAGTAGAAGTATTTTTTAGTTAGTACAAATTTCTACAGCTCTTAAGCATATGAACTTTCAAAACCTTTGTACATATCTAGCTAAATGAACAACTTTGACCTTTCTTGCAGCGCTTTCATAAAACTATGATGAGTTGTGGGTGAAATTTTTTGGGGTAAGAGACAACGTCACCATCTATTGCTGTAGAGTTTGAAATTGTAACAAACCTTTCGAAATTTCTTCGTAGTTGTTTGGAACTCCATCCGTCAAGTCTTCTCCATCTTCGTCATCCTCAGAAATTTCATTTGGCTCTTCGTTTTCATCTCTTTCACCCAGATTGTCTCCTTCGTCATTCGAATCATCTCCATCATTTGCCCTGCTAGCTAAACCATCCTTTGATTCCGTGTCCTGCTGATTATTGGATGCTGGAACTAAGAGATAATGATGATACCTGCGCATATTTTACAGGCAAAATGTCATCATTTTTAGCTGTATGCTATCAATTAAGGAGCTGTACAATATGATAAATTCTTTGCAAATACTTCGATACACTTGAGTACATTTTTTTCTGGCAGTTATCTAGCTCTGACAGCTTAGACTTCAATTTTGCATCGTGAAATTCTATAGTGCAATATCTCAAGCCCATAATACCTGAAGGAACGTAAAGCATACCTTCTTCATTCTCAGCAGTCGCTTGATGGCAAGAGATGACGCAAAGGCCAATCAATAAAAGAAACAACTTGAGCTGCATGATCATGGACGCTAACCTGTAAGGTGACAAACAGTTAGCTAGAAAAGCCTGTGAAACTCATAACATGTTCGTAGTATAAGGATAAGAGAATTTTCATACAGAAAGCTAAACGAAACTGCACGCTTCTTTACCAATGAAGTAGTATCAGCAAACCTACCTTTCTGGCACTTGCTTTGACCACAGCTTGGGCCAGTAGGACTGATGACTTTATATAAGGGCTGGATCAATGGAAGTCGCAAGAGAGCACGTCATAGCCCTTGCATAAGTTTCATGTGCACTTGCCTTCATGCCGGGCATGACATTAAAAAACAATAATGTTTTCCTCTCTTATTGATAGTTCTGTAAATTAGCTTTTACCCTGTGGGATAAATTGAATAGTTGTTATGAGCTCTACTCCAAGAGGTTGGTCTGTAAACAGGGTGGAATCTTTTGTATGAGTAGTATGGCCGTTACGCTTGGGCATAGATTGACAGGAACAACAACTGCAATGAGTCCCAAAGAGCCTTCCATATGCAAGTCTTCAAAAAAACACGACGTTCGCAATGATTGTAAACAAGATGATTAAAAGCATTGCAAGCCTACGTCATAGGTTATAATGTTCAGGCTGCATGACCAGTCTCCCCAGAGAGCAGTACAATAGCTAGGGTGAAAAACAAATACTGAAAAACAGACTGGGATAGTGCTTGAAAATAATACAAACGAAGGGAAATTTCAAAATTTTCTACCAAAGCCAACTAATTATTAATCATAGCTTCCAAGCTTTATGATAAGAGAGAATAAACTTCAACAATTCAATTTTCATAACTTTAGGAGAATTCAATCGCCAAAATAGCAGCATTGCTATAAGTTGATTCTTAGTCTAGATATAATACACGATAGTGATTTGCAGATTGTCCTCTATTATCTGAAAAAATAAGAATGAAATTCCAGAGAAGTCGTTCGGATAAGTTTCTCCAGAATTTGCGGCTGCAGATTCTGTAAAATTTTATTTATGATTAAGATTTTGTATTTTTTTGAGCGTAATTGTAGGGGGTCATATTGCACTTTCTGAAATCCTGTACCCCTCATAGCATTTACTAATGACCCCCATTTTAGCAAAATTTGGCCATCATCACTATCAGCAAAATTTTAACTATCATTTTCATCCTATTATTCATTAGTCACCCCTCTATCAAGCACTTTACAACCCTTTTCAGGTGGAACAGTGCCTACCACTCCATCCAATTTTCATTTAGCGCCATCTTGTAAAATCATAAACTCTTCTACTTCCTTCAGGGTCTATGCGATTTTCCCGGTAGGTCATTTTAGTACCACCCCTCCTCTTTATAAAATCTAGAAATATATGTAACACCTGCTAATTCGACCCCCCTACGATTAAGCACAAAAGAGTAATTTTCTAAATAGTGGGCATTACCTAGTTTTCGCTCTAAATATGTATATTCATATTAACTATGTATTAAATAGTGTTTATTATTCATTATTCTTAGTATTATAGAAGCAGCATATTCTGATAATCGAAGATGCCAATATTTCAATTATATATTAATAGCGAATTCGAAATAACACGTCTCTCAAAAATGGTTTATTCAATAAAAGAATCGATAGCTTTTTAGTGTCAGGTAATATATTGCCTTCACTCGTAATACCACATAAAGTCATTAATGTAGTTGCGTTAGAGCTAGCGGATTCTTCTTGAAATCTATACCATTTAAAGTACGTATCAAAGGCTTTCAGGGCATTTCCATGGCTGTCGGAGAATACCAAGAGAAGAGCCACGACTAGAAACATGTCAGAGAGAGTTCTTTTCTTTTTTATTTAAACATTCCATTGGTTCGACATACTATAAGAATCGATGTTATTAAGATGTAGCCGATGTTAAGATTAAGACAAAACCAAAAAGACTTTACCTATGAAATACAGGACGTTTCGAGATATTATGTCTCATCCTCAGCTAATATGTAAGTGGAAATAAGAAGTTTTATAGATAAAACTGGGGAAAACAACAAGCGAGAAAAACAAATGGGAAATCAAGAAAAGTAAACTAAGGGGGAGACCATAAATGGGAAATATACATTGAATGCCTACATAGGGAAATACACCACCAAACAGCGAAAAAACACTTTTAATTGCTTAAATAATCGGAGAATACCAAACACTAGTATCCCAAATACACTTTTTCTATAAGAAAACTATCATTTTGCCTGAGCCTCAATTTTCTTATCTTTTCCCGAAAGTGAGCATGAGAGTTTCTTAAAATTTTCTCAACTGTTACGAAAGTGAACTGGCTAAAATGGGTTGCAAATTCTGTGTTTATCATGTATACTACTCGAAATTGAATTCCATATTTACCATTTGAATGCGATAATGATGTAATATCGAATTTTTGCCTACAATAACATTTAATTTTAGAAATTGAGCCTTATGATTTTCTTACATTTTCGTAAGAATTAATTAATAATTAATTGTTTAAGTGTCAAATTTTGTTCTTGATAAGAATGATAGAACAATGGAGAAAACAAACTATTCCCACAAACTCAAGAGTCTGCTTTTTCTTACAGTTGCTTTCCAAATACAAAACTCGCACGCACTACATGTCTCGAGAAGCTGATTTGAAATAGTCGCGCGCAATTACATGGTGAGTTTCCTTAAACATTAAGAAACAATAGCGTTTAAAGCCCCATATTGAGAATTCGTTTGTAGTTTGATCACATCTGTTATCTAAAAAGAAGTTACTATCGTTAGTTTCTTACGAGATTTGGTACTGCACTCTTTATAAGATTACCTTCAATATTTTGAAAACATTCTGTTTTCAATCTCTAAGATATTTTTGTGAAGTGTCTAACTGCTGGGGGGTCAGAATAGGCGGGGGGTGGTAGAAAGATTGCTTTGAAATCTACAGTACTCACCAAAAGAAACGCCCCATTGGAGGTTTGCAACACAAAACTTCATTAAACACTATAATGTACAACAATGGCAAGTTAAATTTCCACAAAAAGCTATCTACCAGTACTGCTATGAAACACCGTATGTTCGTAAACTTGGCGTCTGTAGTCTTAAAAACGTAAGCAGCACAACAACATTGCAAACAAACAAGAAGGTTTGATCGATGTTGATCGATGTTGATCGATGTGATTGACAAGCAAGACAGAAGGTCCTGATGTGACGGTGTCCTTCGATATTACTTTCGTGACGTCACATTATTATAAGAAATGTAGAGCCTACTCACATTTTCAAACAAAAGTATTAGAAGTCTGCTTCTTTGGTCAATGAGATAGAATTAATATATAAACAAACAGTGGTGGGGCCAGAGAAAAATGCTGGGGGGGCTATTGCTAGTAAGTTAGTGAGCGGTTTGTTTTGAAAAAGCTAAAAGAAAGGTCATGGATGTTATGAAAGCCAGGGTACATTCCACGTAAAATTCACGCGGGAATTATGCCAGTAGCTCCTCAGGTGCACGCCAAGATTAAAGGTTGGCGTACGACTGAGGTGTACATATCAAAAGAACCGTATGTCGAGATCTGCATTTTAGTACGCCAGAGAGTATAGTTTAGGCCAGCGGTCGGAGATCTATGGCTCGCGAGCCAAATGTGGCTATATTCAAGACTGTACATGGCTCTCTAGCTCGCAGATAAATTTTAGCAACCATTTCTTCAAAGCATTGCAAAACAGCTAATACCTCAAGAACAGCTTTCCGAAGCTACCCTGGTTTTTGTCTTCAGATGTCATATAGCTCGAGAGCATTGGCCAAGTCAGTGCCGAATCCGACGATTTTGCGGTTCCATGTGACAACAATTTCTAGTTGTATGGCTCTGGTGGATAAACATTTTTAAAATATGAGAGTTCCATGGCTCTCGCAGCCAAAAAGAATTCTGACTCCTGGGTTAGGCTATATCCACAACGCCACGCTGACAAAAAAGCTAACTCCACGGCGAAGGTCTTCAGGTCTAAGTGCATGGAATACACCTTGGTATGAAAGTGTCGACAGTACAAAGAACTTCAGGTACCAACGGGAGGGCTCGGTAAAGCTGTGGGAGAGCTACAGCCCTCATCCCCCCAGGTAACCAGGGGCGAAACTAGGGGGCTTCCATTGGTAGGGTGTGAGACATAATTGCTCGACAAAAGGGACGTTGCCCATCAAATTTGAAAGGATGTATCATGCTTAGGAGTCATTAAGATCAGGGCCTAAAACAAAAAATTTTGCCAGGAGCACTGTCTTTCAAAAGATCAACCCATGAAAATAAAAGGAGGAATATCTGGAGGCTGTGCTCCCAGAAAAATTTTTGGCTTAGAATGCATCTCCCCGTACTAGAACAAGTTGCTATTCTCCATTTTTGAGAGACCCGGTGAGTTGCTATGCCCTAGTTTTTAGAGGCTCGGTAAACATATATGCCCTATTTACAACTAATATACAAGTAGGCTCTTTCATCAAATACAATAGCACAGTTTTAATTATAACTGCAAAAAGTGTTACAAGTACCACAGAAAAAGTAAGCATTGTGGGAAGAGCATCTACTGTCAAGCGCTCAGAATTGCCCGACAAATATACCAGGAGCTAAAAAAGTTGCCCGAAAATAACTAATTTTTCATTATTTGGGGTTTTTCACCCCTCCATACCCCCAGGGCTTTCGCCCCTGCAGGTAACACCATCCCTGTAAACAAACAATAAGTTATGAACATGATTTTTTGGTAGACCAGTTTACTCTCGCCTAAATTTGCTTTTGCTCTGTATGTAAGTAGCTATATCTGCATACTTCAAGAGGGCCAAGAACATCGGAAAAAATTAATTGAAGGGAGTCCTACTCTCCCCCAAAAGGCTGCCCACTCCCCTGTTCAAAGAAACTACCATCAGTTTGCGTCCCCGTAGCGGCCAAGTAATGTGATATCACGTTATCTGTAGTAGTGATATCAAAACTTTCTTGCGGAGGAGACATTAGAATACATTGAAAATGGCAGCTGTTTCGGCACTCCACCAAGATATTTTTGATTCAGAACGAGAAGCTTTAATGAAAAACTTGCTTGATGCAGTTAAGCAGGTAATATCCAGAATATTTAATACTGTTTGACTTGTTTTCTAGAGCGGTGATGATTCTAATGTTTAGAAATTATCCAATTCTGGACCTCAATCATTAAGTCAATGCTGTTTTAGGTTTGATTTGTGCCTTTTCTGGTAAATAGTTTTCTTTGCGCAAGCAGTTGCATTTCCGCCTCCAGTTTGATCGCAAAAGTGATAACCGGAAAGTATGTTCGTTTTTATAATAGCTGATTCTATCTAAGTGAAATATCTAGTTTTTATACGGCATGTAGTATGTGATCAAATTGAAATTAGAGCTCTTGTTGCACAACGTACATTTTGGAGTTGCTTCATCTGTGTGAGATATGATTGATGAAAAGAAAACTAGTTACTAAATGAAACTCAATAGTGAAACTAGCTTCAGCGCTTATAACTCTGGAAAGCCACTACTATATTGTGTACTCTTGGTGTACAATGTGTTGGTCTTTGTACCTTGTTCCCTCTTCTATAATTATCTCGATAGAATTCTGACTGCAAGTAGAAGTATGCTGGCTGCTATCAATGTGATATTAACACTAGTAGTTGACATTATCACTGCATTATGGCTTAGATGGTATCACATCTTATAGGAATAGAATTTGCATAAATTAGGCCTTACATAAGGAAGGTCATTATGAAATACATTTTGGCACATTTACCTAAAGGAAATTTCACGAAATTAAAGCTTGAGCACTGGTGGAAGTGGTGCCACAAATAGGCTTTCATCAAATGTTATAGGACGTAGGACATTTATGCATATGGAAGCAGCAAGAATGGTGTATCATATATATTAGCTGCCCTCTACAAAGAATCCAGTTTGATCCAGGCAATAGTTTGTCTTCTTACAAAAGTAAATAATTTCAAATTCAAATTCTAAAAATTTGAAAAGTAAATAATTTTTTCTTGTGGAGAGCTTAAGGCCAGTTTACACTAGTGTCAATTGATTGCCTTTTTCTTGCAAGTGGTTAATCATGCAAAAGTTTCATAGTGCAAAATGCCAATGGCACACCTCCTCAAACTTGTCAATTGAATCCTGTTTTAATGGTGGTTGATTTTGCATGATAAAAAAGCTTTTGAAAACTAGTCAGAGAGTTCACAAAACTTTAAAGAGACTACAAAGGATTGTTGGCTCCAATAGGGAAAATTTCCAATTGGAGGCCTTTTCAGATTTGGGCAACTCTCATGGAAGATGGCTTTACAGCTTCTCTTCTATTTTCAGGTCCATTGTCTCATACCACCTCAGGATGCAAATTTTTCCTTTTCCCTATTTCCAGCAGCAAAGGATAGTGATATAGTAAATATTCTCCTTTGACCTAGGAAATGTGCATTTCCTAGCTTGGACTTTTCTAACTTTGGTGTTAGGGAACTGTAGTTGGCTTATCTCAAGACAAACAGGATGTTTACTAGAAACTCAAATCTTTCCATTTCCTTTCTAAAAATCTTTAATTTTCAGTATAGGTACCAAAGGGCATAGAAATCATAGCAAAAAGGAAAGCTGTACTTTTTTATTGCATAGGTCCACTGGTTCCTTTACGATTTCAATATACTTCCCATCTATCAATGCAAATGTTTTGCAGATTATAACAAAGTGATACACCATATTTTGGAAAATGGGAAACCCCCTTCATTAGCCCTTGGTGGATTTTTGGTCTTGTCTAGCTTTTGAAGTTCATACCAACTCTCTGAACAGGGTTCAAAAGTGTTTTATTGTACAACATTGGGCATAGGATTAAAAAGTGAATGTAAGTGTCATAGGCCTTTTACACTAGGAAGTTCTTTATGAGTGATAGCTTGCCAGGAAATAACAACCAGCTAGTGCTAGAATGGAGAGGCCCATGGATTGTCAGATCCTGTCGTTTGACAACATGTGAAATCAACACTTTCTACATGATTCTTCTCACTAATACCTTTAAGTTTTCATTGATATTCTTAGTGAAAGTTAATCAGAATATATTGTTTTTAGTGTCAAGTTCAATTTGGTGGAAAACAAGAATTAGCAACAGACAAACACAGCTGGTAACTTTATTAGTATCATATAAAACTATACTTTCTTTGTGTAAGGAAGTTGCCTCCTCTGCCCTCTTCCATAGGGGATGATGGGGGAGGTGCCACAAGTGCCCTTTGAGACCAAGCTCTCTCTCAGAAGGCCAATTCATTGGCATATGCCTTTCTTTTTTTTGAAAGACACCATGTCCATATTTTATACCTTGTAAAGAGGCATTATCCAATGCTATTGACAGTTTAGTTCTAGACAGTTTTGGCAGATTGATGGTTTATGACAGTTCACAATTCTGCATTGCAGAAAATATTTTGGACAAATTTTAGTTGTTCGGACAAGCAGAAGTATTTTTGTACAAATACTGACCAGTTTTCAATGACAACACTGAAATCATAATGTGTTAGTCATTCATCTACCTCTTTCATTGTTGATGAATTCTTGAACAACGTGTATACAGCTGAAAATCTTGTTTGGAAGTTGTGTATGTTAACTAACTTGTTTGTTTACACACTTGTGTCTTCAAAGGGGTCTACTGGCTCAAGTTTACATTATGGCTTAATAGCAAAAACATAATGTATTGCTCTTTATGAAATACCTACATAGTTATTTTGTAAAGAATAACAAATTATGTTTTTGCTATTAAAGATATCATTTTAAGTTCCTAGGAAGCAAGTCCATTGATAATAATAATGGCATTGCTGAAGATGTAAACCTGTTAAAATATGCATATATTATTTTTACTATTATTTATCAAATGTATAATCATGCAAGTCATGGAGCCACCTATCACTTCCTTAAATTATAATGCCATTCAATGCAATTGTAGTGTAGTAGTTGTTCTTTTTTTGTTGTATTGTAGCAATTGTTCATTCTTGATGGTAGTGAATAGATTGTTATTTGTCATATGATAACTAACAATCTATACACTACCATCAATTGGGGAGTAGTTTTTGATGGAGAGAAGCATGTTGTTTTTTGGTCTTGCTCTCTGAAATCTAAAGAAATGCTTTTGCAAACTATTACACACTTTATCACTATTACACACTTTACAATTTTGTCACATGGATTCATAGAGTATTTCATTTTAGAGTCTTACAATATATGCACATGCAGTTTACATTAAAGCTTCAACATGAGAAATGATTTGGACAGAGTTAAATTTCTTACAAACAAATAGTTGTATAAACTTTTTTCTGAAAGTTTGTCATGCTGAAAAACTTTTGCTCTTCATGTATTATGACTACTGGTTTTAGTCTAATAGCATTGCTGGTGGTAATGGGCATTGCTTTGGTAGTGATTGCTATGTTTTTACTATAGAGGTACACTTATATCAGTACTGAAATTGAGATGATATTGCTAGATGAAGCAACTATGTGAAACTATATGTATCAATTAAAATTACCTGTGTTTTTGCATTGTAGTGTCCAGTGCTTATTGACTCAGTTTGAAAGAGCTTTCATTCATGGACTAAGAAGAGGAAAGGTTTGGACTGCAATAAGCTCCTTATCAGAACCATTTAGGTAAGTTCATTGATATCACAGAAATGCTCTTTATTTATTTGTAGAATTTTAATTCAGAAGTTCTCCAAAACTTGTTTTAGCTGATATCAAAGCTTGTGGTAGCATTGCTTAGCTAGCTTTGATATATCAAAGCTTTTACTTACATTATTTAAGCCCCAATGTATTCACATTTTCTATTGTTGATTGTTAATGCTAGCATCAACTGTCTAAGTTATTTACTACATGCCTTGTCAATAACAAAAATAGTATCACATCTATGAATTACAGGGTGGCCACTACTCCTGTAAACTCCTAGAAACTCCTGGTATGCAATTTACTCCAGGAGGTAAATGACAGTTCAGGAGTTTTCAAGGAGTTTTTACATTTTCCAAGAGGAAAATTTTATTTCAGGAGTTTCAATGAGTTTCCAGAGGTAGTGGACACCCTGTAATTCATCGATGTGGAAAATGCTCTTGGAACATGTATAAGCTCCTGGAAAACTCCTGAAAGTTAATTTTTTGAAATCCAGTTGATGTTTGATAACTCAACTACTCACCCCATTGGAGCAAAGCTTTTTTCGTATTCAGTAGAGGGGGTGTTTTTCAGCATTGTTGTTTTTCAGCATTTAGAGGGTATGCTCCTAAATTTTTTTTTCTGGTGGCAAGCCTTCAGACCCCAGTTGTTCCCAACCACACTTGCATATCCACTCAACTACTTGGTAGCTAGGTTATTTCTACTACTGCTCTACTGTGTACAGTAGAGAAGTGACCAGACTTCAAGAAAACTCCTGGAAAATGCCTAGAAAAGTCATGGAAACTCCTGGAAAACTCCTGGGATTTCATTGCAAAATATGAGTTGATTGTGTACCCATAAACCTGCCTTTTTCCCCACCTTGGGGGCAGGAATTTAGAAGGTAGTTGAATCTTTGACTGTTGTGATATATTAGCTACTCAACAGAAACTTCTGTATAAGATGTGCAAGCTAAATACTTACTTGAGTCAAAGGAAATTTGTGAATGGGAGTGCTATTTCACGTTATTACGGCATCAGAGTATTGGTTATGTGAAAACATCATTCCACCCTTTCCAATACGTAACAACATGTGATTACTACTCTGTGGACAACTATCAATGATCAATGACAACTATCAATGTCAGGCAAGGATGTGTTCTGTCCCCCTTACTTTTCAACCTCGTGTTAAACTGGATTTTGACCAAATCGTTTTCTCCTGCTGACGGGGTCACTTGCAGCCAGGTGGACCAGATCCAAGAACTCTCATACGCCGATAATACTGTAATACTGCAGCCTGACTCTGCATCATGTCAAGATCTGTTGGATCGCATCAGTGAAAAGGCAGAGATGCTAGGCCTTAAAATCAAACCGGCCAAGACCAAAGTGATCTACTTCCATTTAAACCAACAGCCAAACCTGACAGTCTATGGCGAACCAATCGAGGTGACTGAGTTTTTCACCTATCTTGGATCTGGTATCTCATCCCGGCACACCTCAGCAAAGGACGAAATTTCGGCCCGCGTTGGAAAAGCTTCAACAACATTCTACCAGCTAAAACATAGAATCTTCAAACGTCAAGACTTATCTTTGGGTCTGAAAATGAAAGTGTTCAACGCCTCAGTGCTGTCCGTCTTATTATACAGCTCAGAGACTTGGACATTGACCAAGGCAGACCTCATGACACTAGAAACCTTCCAAATGTACGCGCTATGTGCGATCCTTGGTGTCTCTCGCCTGCAACGCCTGCGTAACATGGACATTCGAGAAGTCTGCTGTCACCAACCGACCATAGACAATTCCATACGCCTACGACGACTTCGCTGGTTAGGAAACGTTGCCCGTATGCCGGCGGGACGTCTGTGTGGATCAATCTGGCGTAACCCTAAGCCCAGCGGTTGGCGCTGCACACACACTGCCTCCAAATGCACTTGGGACAGTACCATTCAAAAGGACCTTGATTTTCTGAAAAGCTCTTATGGATCAGTGAACTGGCACAACAATAGCACTTCTATTATACAAGATCTGGCATCCGATCGGGTTCAATGGCGAAGAATCGTGCGGGGGCAGGCCACAGCAGGCATCACGTGATGTCAAGCTCTCGTACCTTAAGTACAAGTAAGTAAGTACAATCAATGATAGACAGGTCATATGTCAAAATCATCTCACATCATGGCTAGCTTTTGGTTTCTCAACGTATTCAAGTAGAACAACGTGCAGGCTTTCAAAAGCTCTGCTTAGTCCTGTTTACACTACACAAACTAACCCGGGGCGAACCCAGGCTAGTTTAGCATGGGTTTGATATTTTGTCGTGTAAACGCAACTAACCCGGGTTCACCCCGGCTCGACCCACATTAAACTGACCGTGCAACAGAGGTGGGTTCGCCCTGAGTTTGCCCTGGGCTAGTTGCTTTAAACATGTTGTAAACGCAAATCAGGATCAAACCCGGGGCAGTTTTACTATTTGCAAATGCGTGTTGCAGAATTTTGACAAAGCGCGCCAGTTTGATTCAATAGTTCTCACTGATTGTGCTTGTAGACTAGCAACTCTATTGAAAGTCGAAAATATTTTGCTAAAATGAGTATGTAGACTTTACAAAAAAGTTCAATTTGGGCTGATGAGGCAGCTCTACTCCGTATAAGAAGTTATCCTGACGAAAGGATCCTTCAGCAGTTAGATATTTCCTCAAAGAAGGTAGATCTACGAGAAGATGACAATACTGTGGATACGTCCTTTTATTTTCTCTAGCAAGAAAGTAGGAGATATTGATAGCTTGTTTGGAAGGAAGCGAAAAATTTTTTAATTGTTTCGCAGTGTAAACGGAACAGGGTTCGCCCCGAGTTCGCCCCGGGTTAGTTTGTGTAGTGTAAACAGGGCTGCAGTCTTCCAGGTTACTTTTTGGAAAGGCCCATAAATCAATTGGTAGAAGACGTCATTTACATTGTAAGAGTGACGTATTTATGGTAATTGAGAATCAGTTGAAAAAAATAAAGGTTAGTCATGATTTGAGATGATTTCAATATATGCTCTACAGGGACGAGTTTAGGAGATGATTATTGAGAGGTATAGGATTGTGAAAGGTGTCGGGCACCATGTCCTTCAAATGCCTGAGTACCACGCCCATTTTTCATTTTCATTATTGCCCCATCTTAAAGATTTGCTTTCTGGGCTAGAATGCTCATGCTTTGACCATTAGAAGTCAATCCCATTCCTGCAAAAACAGTCAGTATTTTGAAATTTACCGAAGATTATACGAAGATAGTTCAGAGTTTACTGAGTGGAACGGAAATTTTGCAGAATTTACCGAATGGAATGACAAAATTGGGAAGTCTCACACTCGCACACCGCCGCTAAATCTGTCTTTCATCCCATGTCTATGATGGAGGAGCTAATTCATGCTTGATTGTAGAAAGCTTGGTTTTTCCTTCCCAATTTAAGACAGTAGGCCTTCCCCAGATCCTGGGTCAGAATCATTCCTTTTTAGGAAGTTTCTTTGCCTCCTTAAGCCCCCCCCCGCAGCTATGTGGTTGTGTTGTTTTCTTAGGCGACTTTGTTCAATATTTAGTTAATGTTTTTAGGCAATGACAGCCAAATTGATAGAAGAATTCGTTTTTGAACTAGGGAATATGCAACCCGTTAGAAACTTCTTGAGTTCGTTTGATTTTGAATAAAATGTTAAGTGCAGAAAGCATCTGAGAAGTTAATTTGCTGGAAGCAGTTTGTGGGATATAGAAGTACCTCTGGTATGTTATAGAGAAGATTTATATTTGTCCACTTGCTTGTGGAATAGAAGTTATGTATTCTTTAGGCTTTGCAAAATATACCAGCTTTGTGATTTGTGGTCGCAGGCAAATTTTGGCTTTGAAAATTGCAAACTGAAGGGGATTATTCTTTGAGAATAGAGAACCTTGCGGTTTTTGAGTATAAACTCCCCAATTCAAAGTAGAATGGTATGTATATCATGCAGAGCTTTCAATAATAGTTAGAGTAAGCGGTTGGTCATGAATAGTAGGCGTCTGTGTACCATGGAGGCCCTCCCAGATCAGCGCCGGTTGATAGCAGCGTCAAATTTTTGTCCCCGATGGGATGTTTTAATTGTTAAGTCTCTTGTGTTCGCTAAATGTATATTTCGTGTGAAAATAATAAATTTATAATTATTTTAGCTAATATGTGTACTTTATAAGGCATTTTAAATCAAAATAGACGTAGATTTAGGCAGAAGTAGCCGGTGATAAATGGCCGGTAGCCACTTTCTATTGAAAGCTCTTAACTTGTAGCCAGGGAAAGGGGAGACTGTAACTTAGGAGGGAAAACCGATTATAGTAGGAAACTAAAGTAAGAAGGAGGCATTAAATTGTGCGAACGGATGTTTTAATTGTGGTACAATGCAATATTAACAAGTAATTGGCTCATTTCGTTTCAGAAATGTCACTAGTAAAGTATTGTCAGGAATTCCAGATAGTGAGATAAGTATGTCTCTAGAATTTTATTGCTTTTTTTGACTACAATCGCTCTTCTGTGTATTTTCATAACTTATAGGCTTTAGAGGTCAATACTCGCTACTTACCACCAATTTTACCGCTGTTAGACCCTCTGTACTCTATTCATAGTACTCCGTAGGATAGCCCCCATATGAAGAAGGGACGTTCATCTAGGGTTCAAGCAGCCCAGCCAGTTACATTAGCTTAACTGAAGTAAACTCGATGGGCGACCTTCCAGATGAACGATAAAACAGCTCACTCCGCCATTTTTCGAAAGGGACGTTAAACTAAGGGTCAGATGTCTGGATGCGGCATGTATAGTTGGCCTAAATTAGCTGAATAAGCTAGGTATAAAAGCCTACTCAAAATAAAGTAAACAACAGCAGCAATTGCAACACCAAAAATCATGTCCCCTTCTCTCTGCTAGAAGCATTATATAATGAGTAAATGATCCCACGCATAGTATACTCACCTGCTTCTAGCTAGATTTGTATGATTCTTTATTTTTGTTTTTGCTTTGAAATTTTTGTCAATCTTGATAGTTCTTGCTTAATTGAATCTTTGTTTACTACTTACTTGTCACACTAATTTATGATGAATTCAGAGTCGATTTGAAACCTTCTATACTCACATCATGTTAGGATTTGTTGTTGTTGCTGTGTCAGCTGTTTATGGCATTAGTATTTGTGGTACATATTTTTAATATTCTACATTGAGCATCGTCGACATTGGTATGAAATTCAGCACAATGTTCGTCTTCTTATATCTGGCCTTTAGATTCCACCGAATCAGAGTGTTGATATCTATCCGCTTTCAGTTGATATTAGCCGTGACTATTTTTGTAGAGGTTGTACACGGAATTTATATTCATTGATAGATCTTGTTGTTTTGCAGTTGCCTGTGTTTATCATAATTTTTTGTTTTTTTTGTTGCAAGTGATTTAGATTCTTTCCCATTGATACTTAGCATTCTGGCCGTTTGTCAAGGAGCATATGCCGTCTTCAGAAGTTCAAAGATACTATTCAATGAGTTCAGTCAATACGGATTCTGGAAGATGTAAGCTTTTAACTTTTTTCCCCTAAAAATAATTTGCCTGCCGTTAGTGATCAAGCAAGCAATGCTGCTACTTCTACTTCAGTCTAAAATGTTGATTGGTTGTCATATAAATTGATTTTTTTTTGGTGGCACTACCACTAGCAGTAATAATGCCACATGTTTACCATGATAAACTTGCATATTTTCGCGATTTAGTTGTTCATTGATATTTTATCAAGAACATTGCATCTTTGCATTCAGAAATTTTCAAAACATTGTAAATGTGACTTTTTTGATTTTAAATGAAAATTGAATTAGTAGAACAATTTCATTTGTGAGAAAATATAACATAAAAATAAATATATAATATATAATATAACACTAGTAGAAAACAGGTAATCCTTTGCAATATTTGCCTTCTGATATTTGTATGCATGAGAAGGAAAGGCAGGTGATCAGGTGATACGCCATTGTGCTTCATGTCTTTTCAACTTCAAAATTTGCTGTCATTTAGGTCGTAGTTGGCTAAGATCTTGCCTGAATGAGGCTTCGTTGGAGAGAATGCTTCTTTCAATTCTTGCAGAACCCAAACTGATCAGGTACGAGCAGCTTCTACCTTCCAAATTAGCACTGTTTTAAAGACATGACTTTCCATGCCTTATGCAAAAGACTGCTTTGTAGCATATGTGTTTTGGAGTATTCCTGCATGATTTCTGGTTGAAAAGTTGCTAGTCGTTTTATTTGCAAGAAGTTAATGATATATTGAACTCTTGCTGTAGCTACAGATCAATTTATTCTCCCATATACTTATTTCTGCTAAATTAAAGTCAGTATTTGTTAAATGCAAGCAATATTTGAAAGCATCACAGTTTGTCATCTTTCACAGTTATTAAAGTTAAAATTCATAAAACATATATTTAAATGCTGCCTGTAGCAGAATGCGTATCAATGGTTGAATAGTTAAAAGAGAGACTAATTGGTTGAATAGTTAAATTGATTATGTTATGCAAGAGACTGCTTTGCAGTCTACTTGTTCTGGAGCATTTTGTTTAACAGCTGGTTTAAGTAGAGCTGCATTGTGCTCAGTTGAAAAGTTGCTGGTCTCTTTATTTTAAGAAGCTACTGATAAGTTGAATTCTACACATCAATTCGTTCTTGCATATATATATACGCATGTTAACTGAAATAAAACCAGTCTTTTCAATGCTGTGGCAGCAACATTTGAAAGTAGCCCAGCTAATATTGTTATCTTTCACAGTTATTATTAAAGTCACAATTTAATAACACATATATTTGGATGCTCCCTCCAGCAGAAAAGCTTAGTGATAATTGAATAGTTTGGTGGTAGACAATGGATATTACTGCAGAAAGCAGAGATGATCTGGAACTGTATTATATTCTTCTTTGTATCCAAGTGTACAGAGAAGCAAGAATCGCCTTCAGCTAGCAATTTGTAACTCTTTAGTTTTGATTGATGCCATATAAATCAGTTGAGCTTCCAAATTGTTTTAAAGACAGTTTTATGAAGATTCCGCCTTGTTTTTGGACGAAGAAAGATCAAGCACTCTTCCAGCAATGGCCCGTGGTTGGTTTCTTCAGAATTTTTTGTCATTTTATGAGTGCTATTCAAGAAGAACACTAGATTTTTATTATAGCTGTTAGATTATTGCACTGTTAACGTCAAATTTCGTTTGTAATTGCTGGTTATTGCAGTACTTTTTGGATTGCATAGTCCTGTTTTTTTTCTAGTTTTTAAAAACTGATAAATATGTTTGTCTAAGGAAGGGCTCTATCGTAGTTAATTTTTTCGAGAGAGAGCCCCGCCTCCTCTCCCATTTAGAAATTAAAGGAGGAATATATAAATATTAATCTTACATAACAAGAACAAAAAAGATAGAATAGGAATTATATTTATAATAATTAAAAATGCAAAAGAGACCAAAGAACCTCCAAGGAACAAATCAAAGGCTGGTGCTTCTATCTGGAAGAGAAAAGCAAAATTAGCTGGTTCTTGGACTTCAGCTTTGATACTAGAGGAGAAAGCCAGGGCCTGCAGATATTGGACACACTTAAATGCACGTGTTTGATTATATTAAGATTTATATTGTACAGGGCTCATGCGTTCAGAAAAAATCAGAAAAAAACTGTTTTAAGGACAGTAAGGAAAAATAAGGATATGTCAAGAAATTATATTGAAACTTGAAGAAAGTAAACATCAGGAAACTGTTATCATTTATGCAAATAAATTCTTTGATGCGCAAAGGCAACTCTGCATATTGCATACACATATTTACACAAGTAAGCCAGCTTTTGTTTGCTTACAAGGTACTGATTAAGTTCAGTATCGACATCATAGTTTTAAAAGATGGGTCAGTTTTGCTATTTATAACACTGGTTGGTCAGGAAAACTATTACGTATTTCTGATGTGCTGTCAAGAAAAACACCTTCATTTTAAGAAAGAGTAAGGAAATGTCAAGAAAACATGTTAGGCAGGATCTGTATGAACATTGGTATGTTGAAGTATGTCTGTTATGATATTTATCTAGATTTATTGTTTGAAAGCAATATCACTTCGATCACAGGACTTCGTTCAATACTGTTTGCTGTAAACATCGATAGTAGCCAACTAAATTCGCCGTTTAAACAGGTATGTAGCCTTTGCTGTCTGTTGAAATAACTCTTTGCTTTTTGTGCACATGCGAACACCAAATTCATCCATTTTCCCTGTTGATTTGCTCAGACGATATTCATTCATTCCTGGGCTCGTTTTTCGCATTTTGCTAGAGTTTTATCCTAGATAGTAGGAAGGTAATAGCCAGCAATTGGTGTATATTTTTGGGCATGATTAGCATTTTGGATTTTCGAAACCAGCTTAGTAGAATTGATCAATGCGGTATATAAATATTGTATCTGCTTTATTGAGTGGTACAGTATGTTAACTAAAGCTATTAGTTGCCATAAGTTGATACACCTTTTAAATGTTTTTTATGTTTAGCCATCTCTACCTCGGGAGAATGCAGCTTTGGCACCAATGGAAAGCAAGGATAAGAATGATTCAAAGTCTGTTATTCCAAATCAGGGTGAGTGAAAATTGGGTGTTGCTAATCGTCAGTTAATTTTTCTGTTCAGTTTGTAGCTGCGTTAGAAACTTTTTACAATCAAATTTTAAGTTCAGCCTGGTTTCCATTGAATAGAACAACACTAAAAGCTTCTCCGCAGAGGAGCTACCGAACGCTATATAATTTTGGAGCACCTAAAATATTCACCAAAGTGGAAAATTGATAAGAGCACCCTATCCAATATTTATCAGCATGTCTTTAGCTACAGTATGATGCAAAAGTATTGCTTCTATCGCCAAGTGGATAATTCAAACACGATTCTGATCCACTGAAGGCGCCAGTGTAGAAAGAAGAGGGAAACATAGAGATCACGATGCACTTATTAATGATACTTAGCTCTTGCTAGGTGTTGGATTGATTGTTACAAGCCTTAAATGATGTGAAGTTACCTTTGTTGTCTTACTGAAAGTGATTCAAAACAGTCAAAAGCCATTGAAGTAATTATCTCCTCACTGTAGCTACCAAATTTCGATTCACTTCAGTTAAGAGTAATGGAGCCTCTGCCACCTTCAGAGCTGTCAATGATATTTAGAGTATGCTGTTGATCGTGAATAGTAGGGGGCTGTGTTCAACGTAGGGTCTCCCATTATGTGTAATTTTTGCGTCATTTAAATTAAAGTTGAAGGTAACCTGTAGCCGGTAGCCGGTAGCCGGTAGCCACCCTCTATTTGCACCTACCCAGCCTCGATTAGAATTTACAAAGAACAGTTTCCAATTCACAGAAACCTTAACGTAGAACGAGATCCCACAGCAACATAGAGACTACCTTTCTTTGAATCGCTTCAAAAAAGAAATGAAACAGCTTCTGAGAAGCTTAGATGGGTAGTAGCAATCAAGCACGACCCATAGGAAGCATCTTTTTGCTTTTGTTTTAATGCATTTCTTTGCTGATAAAGCATCGTACCTAAATATTTATTTATCCACATTATCAACAGAAGTCAAAGTCCTTTCCTGTACCCAATGGCACATAGGACGGCGCCTATCTCCGTTTCTATAGCCCTAGGCCACGTGTCTGCGAATGCAATGAAAGCTACAGCGGGGGCTGGTCCACTGGTAGCTCCGCGAGTTTAACTTTCCCACTCCATTCTCATATGTCGAGCGCCAAACTAACAGGCAGTGAGTACCATTTTTAAAGTCTTTGGAATGACTCGGCCGGGGCTCGAACCCACGTCCTACCGGCTGTGAGGCAGACGCTCTGCCACTGGACCATCACTCCGGTATACATATTATGCATACATTATATTGAAAGCTCTACACCTGTTACGTGGCATAGAACTAGTGAGATTCTGCGCAATAGACAAGTGCTCTAATCACTACTCTCTCACCAATTTTTTGTTATTTCATTGAATTTTATAATTTTGCTCTATGTGTATATACTAATCACATAAGCCTGGTCAAGATCTTTATTTTCTACTTGATATATTTAATACTCATTTAAACTCTGCAGCTCTTGATGATCCTTCCATAATAAACAAGAAAAAGCGCAAGAAAAAGGTGAAGCAAGCTACGATAGAAGATATTGAATTTCCAGAGGATGAGCCCCCAAGTGAAATGTACCTAAAGCCGGGATCACAAAGTAAGCAGTCTCAGATAAGTTTACTTATAAGTACTCTCGATTACCGAGTAATTGGCCTTCCCCCAATTTTTAATTGTTGAAATTTTCCTACCACCCAAGCTTATTCCCATTCCAGATTATTGGCTCCGAGGATCTCATGCTAGATGCATAGTTTCTTCTGAAGTTTATTCAGTCAAATCACCATTATCTATTACTCTCTGCCTCAGAATGTCGGTTATCTATTTTTCCAACTACTATGTTTATCTCAATCCTCCTTTTCATCAATTTTCAAGCAATTTTCCAACCCCCTCCCAAGTATTCGATACTCTATGTACTTTTTTTGTTTGAGTGTTGAGGATGTTAGAATAACGTGTAATGCAGTTGTTAAACGTCATTATGAGAGTATCGCTATATGACTGACCGACTGACCGAACGACCGACTGCCGAACTGAGCGACTCGCTAACCGACTGACGAACGGTCTGACTAACAGATTCTTTATCTCGATTGGCATCGCTTGTTTATCCCAGTGTGTATAAAAGTGAAGTTATTTCCCGTAAATTATTTCATTGTTCCATTTGCAGTTATATTATGTGTATGAAAGTATTCACGGTATATTATTGTACCAATCTAAGACATTTACATTCAGGATGACGACAGAGAGTAAGCAAAGGCCTTGAATTAATTCGGCAACCCAGTAGAATAGCTATTGACTAGTTGCCGAGCTACGTTTCTCTTTTTCTTCATGATTTTAAAGTTTATTCGAAAACCGTGTTTTTGTCTACAATCTAAGGCCTATTCTTATCGGCACAAAACATCTGGATTCTCCATTTATTGACTTCTGTACATTTTTCTACTTAGTATTTCTACTCCATACTCTCAGAGAGTGTCGAAGTAGTGCTTTTGTAGTACTAGAATATTACCAGTTGTAGTCACTAATTCTGACCATGACCGTCTTCACGTCTGTTTCATATTTTGATTATGTGAAAATGTTCCTCTTCTCTCAAATTTTCACCAAAAAATTTAGAGTCAGAGATTTTTTCAGCATGAAATGTTTCCATTCCAGATTTCACAACTAGTACAGTGCCTAAGAAGAAATCCGATAATGCAGATAAAACAGCCGAGTTTAGTTCATCGGTGAATGCTAGAAGACCTTTACCAATGGAAGTGAAATCAGCTATGACGCATAGAAGAGCTACGAGTCTAGAAAGCTCTGAAATTATTAGACAAAAGCTGGATCGGCATAAAAACGGATTAGAAAGTCATATTGATTGTGAAGTAAATCCTTCAGGGTCTCATGGAATTGATGCAACGAGATCCGATAGAAGAAATGAAGTTATTGGCAAGCAAGCCAATGAACTGAACAGCAAGGAAACTGATATGAACGA
Organism: Cassiopea xamachana; assembly: GCA_900291935.2. Taxonomy (NCBI): domain Eukaryota; kingdom Metazoa; phylum Cnidaria; class Scyphozoa; order Rhizostomeae; family Cassiopeidae; genus Cassiopea; species Cassiopea xamachana. Next base: position 5,614,878 of record OLMO02000286.1, read on the forward strand.
AGAAGTGGACTCCAAGGAAGATCCAGAATACTCCAACATACTATCGAAGTTAGCCAATTTAAGTACCAGCTTTAAATCTTCTTTATCAATGGGGTTTTTTCAACGTGATGAAAAACGAAAAGGCGATAGTATAGGCGAGGCAGTTTCCGGCCAGCATGATGACAGCAATGACTATAAAGATCTTCTTGATGATGAAAATGATGTCATTAGTAGTACTTCAAAATTGGAAATGCAGCAGGGTGTAATTGAATCGCTTAACGACGAAAAAGGTAGACAATTCTATAAGAACCACACTGCTGATAAGGATGGTAAAAATGTGTCCAAGAATGAGAACACTATGTACCCATCGCACAATGCAGTAGAAGAAACGAGTAGGGTAGTAGAAATAGAGGCTCCTTTGCCTACAAACAAAGATAGTGATCTAAGGATGAAACACAGTGATGAATTGCATGCTATGGCGGTGTTGAACGGCAAGTCAAATATCATTGTAGAGAATACTCGGACAGGCGGCGATGTTGATAAGACTACCCACCCTACAATCGCTGAAAGGGTAAAGGAGATTGAAAATTGCAGCATTGTAGATAGTTCAAAAATGGATACAAGTAACCAAGATGATATTGATCGATTATCAGTTAATTCCAGGTAAGTCATATGTATGTATGCTGCTTAGATGAATTTATGCATGGCGAATCGTGGAGAGATAAATAGTAATTGATGATAATCAATTGCGATGCTTTGAATTACTTTAACTTTCAACCTTAATGCAAAGACATTTCTGCCTATAGTAGCAGTGAAAATATGAAATTATCATTCAGGAGATAAACTAGGTTTATCCATATTGCTGACTACTGAAGTATAAGCAATCGTGCAAAAGTCAACTGAATACATTATTTAGCATATTTTATATTCACGATATTGGAAAGATATTTACAGAACCTTGATGGATTTTATGCTCTCTGGTCTCTGCAGACTGAAATATGCGTAGACTTGGAGCACCTTGTGTCATTCAGTTGAAACCTTTGTTGCTTCCCTTTGAAATAATGGCTATTTCACACATTTACCAACTTGTTCTCCGTTTTCTCATCATAGCAATGCAGGCTCAGCTAGTAATGATTCAGATACCTTGCAGCCTGTTGGCTTTGAGAGTGAGAAGTTTTTGAGTATGAATTATGATATACAGTCTTCTAAAGCTGCCAATGATGCCCTCCAATTGTTAAAGACATCTGTAGACATCAGCTTTCTGGATAACGAATACGGTGGAGAGAAGGATGATCAGTAAGAATTCTTAGAGCTATTTAAATTTTGTTTTTGTAAAGGCCTTTCTTGATCGGGCGACATATGGTACTTTCTACCAGTGAGATAAAATTTATTCATGATTCATGGCTAACAAGTACGGATATAACATGAATCTTTCAACATATTTATGTAGAAAATTGTTTCATACACTATAAGTGGAACGTTTGTTAATATTGCAATATGCGTGATATCGCAACTACAGAAAGAATGAATAGTGCTACCTTATCGAAATACGTTTTGTCGTTAACATTGTTATTTTTTTGTTTTTGGTATACTAAAGGTTTCTATTCCTTTTTCATGTCTTTTCTTAAGAACTTCATGTAATGGCCTTTTCCATATGTTGTTGTAGATCTCTCTATAATTTTTATATCCTTAGTTCTTAAAAGCAAAGCTAAATTATAAAACGTGTACTCTTTGGCATCGAACAGTAGGGGGGATATTATAAAGAGGTTTAGTATTTTTGCTAAAAAATCGTAGATTGGGGGAGTTCTTAATAGTTGGAGGGGGGTTAATGGTCAATAGATAGTATGGGGATCCAAATATTTCAGAATTATTGCAATTTAGTTGTTAACTTTGCATAAGTATAAGTTTCATAGTTTTGTTTTGATATCCTTGGTTGCTAATGTAGATTTGCGTTCACAAAGCCAATGTATTTTACGTACTTTTCCTTTTTAAAGCCTTGAATTCCTTAGGTTAGTAAGATGGGAGGGTTTTTTCAAAATTACTTTGTTGGAGAGGTGTTTAATAAATGGAAGGGGGTGATGAAATTTTCAGAAATATGCAATCTGGGCCCCCCTACAGTTTGGTGGCAAAGAGTAAATGAGCTATTCTGTTAGTTATAATAGAAACGGCTAATTTTCTTGACTTTCCTTATTTAGATACAAGAGTTTGCCGAAGCAGTATACCAGCTCAAGGACGGTATGCAGCATTTGTTTCATTGTAATTTTCATTACCGGTTACAAATCTATCTGGATTGGTTATGAATCCTGTCCATTATGGTAGTTTTCATTTCCGGTTATGAATCTATCTGGATTGGTTATGAATCCAGTCCATTATTGTAGTTTTCATTTCCGGTTATGAATCTATAACAACTTTTATTAGGTCGTAGTGACATAGAGAACCATTTCAATGTAACAGAACTTTCCACGTTCTCATCTCCACCACTTTTTCCCTCCCTGGTTCTCCCCCGTCAACCGCTATAAATATCTCTTTTCATGTTATCAAGCATTATTTTTGATTTACCTCATTTATCTATCATTCTTGTTGAATTTTAGACTGATTCCAGCTACGTAGGAGATTTAACTAAAGGTAGATTTCTTTTTTCTGCTAGTGTAAAACAATTACATACAGAATAACAACTTACTAAGGTTCTGAAATAACTATATAAGCACTACTGGGACGATGTCATGGGGAGCAAACAAATATGACTACCCCATAGCCAACATATATACAAAGCACATATTAACTTATTTAAACAACAATACTGCAGATATTTTTCAAGAATAGATGGCAGCCACTATGTAACTGAATTCCAAAAATCCTAGCCAAGAAACAGCCTTTTTCATAAATAAAGTGTAAAATCAGTTAAAGTATGGTTCTGTTACGGCTATGATTTTCATATAGATGTACACACAGTTCATTGAAAATGCATGTCTTTTTTAAATTTGGCAAAAATTTGGAAACATTTAAGAAACAAGTCAGGCTGAGTTTCAAATAGTAACTTGCGAAAACCGTTTTTAATAGTAAATTTTTAATCAAGCCCGCGAGAAAATGGATTGAACACCGATTACATGCCTCACACAACCTGAGTATCCTTTTGCTTGCATCACAATTGCCTAATCTGGGTAGTTATTGTCATTGGAAGTCTTTAAATGTAAGACATATTTAAGAAACATTTGAGGCTGGATTTGACGAAATGTTAAGAAACATCCAGGCTGAAGCCAAAGAGTTTCAATCTTATAACAAGCGTGTAATAAAAACAATGATTGATGCACCTGGGGAAGGGTAGCAATTCTCCTTCATGTTGCTCTCAAACCACAACAAAATTATGTACTTTCCTTATGCTATGCTATAGCTGTGAGACGGTGCGAGAGGAGGTTATTGGTAGATATTTTAAGTTGAAATATTCAGATTACCCAGTTAATGAGCATGAGGGAAACTGTTCTGATTACTCTAGGTTAGCTCGGCATACAATTGAAACAAACCTAAGTATTTACTGGTAAAAGTAATTCATGTGTAATTATATGTATTTTTTGTAGCTGTGTTTTAGTTTTTGTTTTGTTACCTGCTGTTCATGTTAATGGCCTTGGAGTTCGTTCTTGTAGCATATTTAAGTATATTCTTTGTAGTATAGTATGTGTTGTGTAATTGTAGCAATTTCATATTGAATAGAAAAAAGCTACCTTCATTGGAACTTTCACCGACTCATGTAATATTTAAAGTGTTTCAGCCAGTAGCTTACAATTTGTTCGCTTTGAGGGAAGTGCAATTTTCTAATAAACCGCAGAATAAAGACGACTAGAATAAAGACAACGTGCCATTATTGACTTTTCCAATTACGACATTTCCAACTAGTCCAGACGTTTCGGACCCTAATTCCAGGGACCCATCATCAGTGTAATAAATAACTTTGGAATTAGGGTCTTACTGATTCTGGAAATGTCATAATTGGAAAGTCAATAGTGCAACCATATCTCTTATTCTCGTCGTCTTTATTCTACGATCTAAAATGTGTTATGATTTAACATCTAATTTAGTGCTGGATAGTTTTTCTGTTTTTTTCGTCAATGTTGTCAATATTGTCAATTTTGATTGTACTATTTCTTTTCCTAGCATTCGTGATTAAGCTTTCTCAATATTTAAAGTGGTTTCTATTTGTTACTACCTCAATGGTTGTTTTGTCTATTGTACCACCAATAGTGTTATCTTTTTTGTAGAGGAATTAAAGGAAGCTATTCTTGCAACTGTTAAGCGAAAGGATGAATTTGAAGAGCAAAATCGGTGCGTCTCTGTTGTTTTGGATATCTTGCTACACTATTAGACGGCTTATGTCTAATATGAACATAACTGGCCCCAATGCGTCAGTTTACGGTGTATAGAAACTTTTCCTATGATTGCTGTTAGTGCAAAACAGAAATCTCTTGATTCACATTTAGCATAGCAACAGCACAGTAATTTTACCCAGATACGTGACCCATTCAATGGGACCTCATTCTAGAAAGTGTAACCCCATTCTAATTTTGGCTTTTTGTGAGTTGGAGCTCATTTCTGTCCTGCGAAAGAATGCCTTTCTTCCGAACTTAAATACATTCTCGCCAAAACAGGAATATTTGGGAGTATGCGGTATCCTGAAATTGATGAAGGTTGACAGGTTATCCGTCGTTGAATGGAGGCATTCATTTACGTGCCTCATTGAGGAAAGGCCCTCATTGAATGGAAGCATTCATTTAAGTTGGCGCAAGCATTAAAAAATACAGGATTGAAGCTAATGAATATACGGCTTTCCAATTATTTATTACTAACATTCATTGCCAAAATTATTATGGTGAAGTAATTCATAGCTGAAAAGCTTCATCCTTCGTCTTTTCGTTTCGTCCATCCCACAAATTAATTGATTGAGCGTCTCTAAAGAGGTAAAGATCCCCTTTTCTGGTGTGGAGGGGGGCATCTATTAAAGCCGAGATGCCCATCAAACCGTCCGCCATCAGGATTGATGCTCAATCAAATGGTGCGCTCATTTATACTGGGGTTCTCTTTAAGATAAATACTATATTCATAAATACACATAGACGTATTGCACCTTTTGTAGCAAAGTACATTAACTGCAACTCTCTATGCCTTGTAGAGTTTTGCAGTTAGCACTTGACGAAGAACGAGAATGTACACTTTCCTTGAAAGCAGAGGTCGAAACGCTGTCAGAGAAGGTTGGAGAGCTGCAAGAAACAAGTAGCAGACAAACTGCTGATTTGTCTAGAGAAAATGAAATCCTTAGAAATCAGCTCAAGAAATATGTAGCGGCTGTTCAATTATTAAAAAGGGAAAACAAGAACATATCAACTGAGACAAATGATGGTACATTTTTTATTCTTGTCATCATTTTTACAGCGATTTTCTTAGTTTGTTGCTGCCATTTAATAAGCAACTCACTGTCCTTCATTTACAGTGTTCATCATTTTCACATGTGCTAAAAACTTAATGACATCATTACAATCATTATTGCTATAGAATATTATTGGTAATTCTTCTTATGTTCCTTTTATGGAATTGGGAGTTTTTGCTACTCATTCAATTCCATTTCTTTGTTCCAAGAGTTTTGCATATTAGTATAAAGAGCTTTTATGCTCATCCATACTGGTGATTCTCCACTATAAAGACAGTTTATTTCTTCGCGCTGTTGTGTTTTTGCCTTCATTAATTTAACTTTCTTTATCCAGCAATAAGTACTTTAAGGGGCTATAGTGACGACTCCGAAGTGATTCTACCTCCACAGCTAAAAGAAAGAGTGGAAAGGTATGGTTAGTTATTTTAGTGCCAATTTTAATCCAACCAGTTGTTTTATTACTTTGATAGCTTTTTATGTAGCTTTTCTTATTAATCGCTTCAAAGAACCAAAATATCTTTATTTTGTAAAATCTAGCACTTGATCTTCGATTTGTCAGAAGAATGTTAGGATTAGACTTTATTTCCGCTCAGGAGATTTATTAGCAATATTGTAAAATGGCTATTATGTATTGTGTTTTTAGTGAAATGGACAGCATTTATGAAGAGAAACTTATCCAGGTAATACTTTATTAAATGCTCATACTTTTCCTTAACAATGGTACATGGGACACTTCTCACTTATTTGGGACACTTTCCTATTATTTATTGTCTTTGGGGGATCATAATCTGTAATTTTTCATGTTGAATATCTCAGAAAAGATATAATAGCTAGTTGTTTGGCTTCATGCGTAATATTTTATGTAAGAGCAATGTTTCTAAGCAGCTGATCCCACGCAGAAATCCTCCATGCATGCTTTTAGGACATCCAAAGTTTTCTTTATGCAACAACCGTTTAAACTTGTATAATATTTTTGTATTATTGTTCAGACATGTTATACATTATTTATCGGTATTTTCGAATATCATTTGACATTTTAAATGAAATTTCCTTGCAGTTCACAGGGTTCGTGCTACTCCTTAACTCCTTGAAAACTCCTCAGATTTAGATTACGATTTTAAGGGCACTTGCAGCTCTCTAGGGTTCTTGCATTTCGGAAAAAACCTTCTTACAAAAACTCCTTATTTCTCATATTTTCTTGGGGAGAGACTTCACCGGCAGATTTATTTAGGAAATGATTTGCTTTTGGTAGAACAAAAACATGAAAACTACTCCTTAGACATTATCTTTTGGCCCTTAAATGCTCCTTGAAAAGTCCGTGGATTCTATCTGCTCATCAGAGTACAAATCCTGGTTTCAGCTATTCTTAAGGGTTACTATCGCTGAGTTCATGGAACGAAACGAAAAAGTTATCAGATTGGCAAAGGTAGAATGCATTGACGACGTTTGAGGCAAAAGAGAATAATTATTGATTTGCTTTTGTTGCCATATTTTCATTCAGTGATTTGTTCAATAATTTTAGATGTCCCAATTACATGGTGAGTTGATGGAGTTTCATGAAATGCTGCAACGAAATCTTGTAAAAAAGGAGAAGATAATGACAAAAATGAAAGAAGAGCTTGTTTGTCTACGGGGACCGGTATGTTAATCTATTGCTTTCTTTTCCGTTGTTTTTATCCAAAGATTCAATAAACTGTGGCTAATGTCAATTTTTGGCAATTGTATTGGTTTCAATTCATAGATTTTTGCCGATTTGATCGAAATTTTCATCTCAAAATTGCTTTCCTTTCTTGGACGCTTTTTTATGTTTTAGTAAATTGCAAATTGATTCATCCGTTGTGCGTTAAACCTTGTTTCCATATAATTTTCTGTGGCTGCGACAGCCGGTACCATGCCATAAGGATTGAGAAAAGTTGAAATAATTCAACTTTTCAGGTTGGTTGCGGCACCTCAATTATCATGGCTACAGCTGTCGGTGTCACTTGCTGAAGTGGTTTTCATATATTTTGAGATGGCTGAGGCTGCCGTAACCAACGGTACAGGCACTTTGAAAAGTGGTTTCCATATAATTCTAAATGCCGGTACTCACGGTACAGGCAAGTGGCGCCGGCACCTTACGGCATCTTATGGCTATATGAAAACCAGGCTTTACACAAACTTCATATCTTGACATGTCTTGAGAATTGCCGCGAATGAATGATCACCTGAATACATGCTGTCTAATTAGGATTCATTATATCTTTTTTATGTGTTGAAGACACCTATAGTACTGAGAAGTAAAGCAGTTGATCACGTGGCATTTACAATTGAGATGCTGTCATCGTTTGGTAGCATTTGACTTAATTAAAATTAGGATTACAATTTGAGTGCAAGAAAGAGAGTCTAGATAGTAGCATAAAATTTGTAAACATTATAACATCCAAGTAGAATTCTTTTTCCTTCTGTTTCTCAAATGATTGTTGCGAGTGAGTGTGAATTGACATATGAATTAGTAATGCCGTGATAGTTTTTATAAATAAGACTATTTATGATAAAATACTAGTAATGTTCGGTCACCATGATGAATTCTAGCTTTCGTCGTTGCAAATAGGCTATGCTTTTATTTTGGGATATTAGTAAACTTGAGTGCCTTTTTGTGTAGTCTGGTTCTGGAGCACTCCCAATTGTTTAGGAAGTGTATCTGAAGATTTGACTCAATTCTCGTCTGGTAGTGCATATGGTTGATATGCAAATTTCCAGCCTTGATAACTTAAATGAATTGCTTGTTGCATTCCTGTAGTTTTGTTTTGCAGTTATTGTTTTCTTCAGTTGTTCTTGTTTCCTGGCTGAAAAGTGCATAACCAAACTTTGGAAACTCCGTGCTAGACATTTATCTCCATAATATGATTGTTACCTGAAGTGTTCCCAACTTTCTATTATACAGTTACCTGATGACATCGATGAAACCAATGAAGATTGCGAGAGAGAGCACAGGCCATTGATAAATGTTTGGATTCCGTCAGTTTTCACCCAGGGGAAAGGCTCCGATGCTCATCATTTGTATCAGGTTACTTGTGATTTTCAGCTTGTCATTTGAATCAGAATCACGAAGTTGCTGTCAACGAAGCCATTACCGTATTTCCTTGTAAAAGCGCCCACCCGCAAAAAAGCTTCAGTAATTTTGGAAGAGATATGGTATTCTAGGTTTAGTGATAAGAAGGAAAATAAGAATGGTGTTTTCGATAAATTCTCTTTAAACAAAATATGGTGCTTTGGTGATAACGTGCTTTTCTTGTGTAAGTTCGAAATGCGGGTACTTCTCTACCTAACTTTGGTGACAAACTAACTTTTAATGACAAATTGAATGAAAATACGAAGCAAAATAAACCATCGAAAAAATAGAAAGCTCCTTTGATCCCTTTAGAAAAGAT
>OLMO02000286.1:5632966-5660919 GCA_900291935.2 Cassiopea xamachana
TAAGCTTTTTTAAACTTGCTCATATATTCATTATAATCTCATCATACAAATACAAATCTCACTAAAAACAGGCAACGTGTATTTGGATTGCTTGGTAATACAATAATTATGTAATGCTACAGTGCTACAAAAGATAATTAAAAAGGTATTATTAAAATTTAGGCAGTCAGTAGGTGAGAAGGTCAGGATTAGTCCATGGATTATTTCGCATACAGAAAATGCAATAAGTAGTGCGGATTATGATTGTCATTAATTTCTTGAGGTTATATGTAAGATGCTTTTTATCAAAATCAGGATCCTTGTACATTTGGATAGATGCATCACAAGGATTCCCAAAAGCACCAAGAGAACTAAAAGAGACTTTTATAAATTTAACTTCGTCTTTGTGGTAATTAGATAATAGTTCTTGTTTGAGGCTACGGTATTTGTCCTATTTTTCTACTTGCATTATTACTAACATTGGTTTCAAAACCAATAGTAATTTCAATTATAAACAGGAGTTTATTAGCAGTGGAAAGAAGCATATCAGGACAATATTGCTCACCAGTAATAATAGAGGGGGAGAGAAAACCTGGCATGTGGACAAAAAGGGAGGTATCTTTAATGTCTTTAATAGTTGAGGCAATAATGTGAAGTGCTGAGTTGTGTCCTTAATTTTTGCACTATCGACCTTGGTGCTATCTTAGAATACTAAGACACTCGTTTTTAATAAGAACACACGTCTGAAATTTGGTGGACAATTTAGAACAACTTAAGAACAAAGCTGAGCCTGAAGCTTTGTCGTAAAAGCAATTTTGGAAAATGATGCGGAAACTTTTCACTTGCAAATGGGCATGAAAGGTCCATTCTTTGTTAACCTGAGGAGAATTGACAGCCATAACACTTTTTTCTTTGATTTTCGGCAATTAGTTGCTCCTAGCGACACTAGATACTGTCCAAAAATTGTCTATTAATAATTTGTTATAAACTTTTTTAAATGACAACAGTAATATGCAAGAGAGATGATCTTGGTTATTGCATTTGACTCTCAATCAATCAAAATAATAAAACATTTTGTCTTGTATATTTTCTTTCTATATATTTCTCAATGTCCTACACTCTACTAATTTAAGAACAAATTAAAACAATTCAGCCTCAAAATTTGGTGAAATTAAGAACAGCCAGCCCGGACCTCAATTTTACTGGTTCTTATAGAAAAGATTGTAGTAAGATATCGTCAAAAGATATTATTTTGATTTTCAAGCCAAGCTATACCATTGGTACTTACGAATAATTTTAAAACAACTTTTGACTCAAAACATAAAAACCATAAAAGATAAAGCTCAGCAAAATATTAAATATTCATGTAAAAAAGAGTAACTTGGATGTCACTTCTTAATTACAAGTACTTAACGGTACAACACTAAATTACAGCCAATAGAAATATCCAGGTTCAGACTCGAAGTATTTGTTTACTTTATGGTTTTAGATTAAACTTAAAATGTAGATGCAAAATTTATTTTTGTATTTGATTCTTGTTTTGTTTTTATGCTGAAATAGGGACTTGAACTTTTTTTTAATTTTTAGGCGAATTTACACCTTTTGTCTCCTATGAATCAAAGAATAATGCAACAATCAAACTAAAGCAACTTAAGAGCATTTAGGCTCAGTGACAAACCAGGAAATCTTTAAAAATTGAGTCTTGCGTTAGCATTGCATCTTTCTTTTACACTTCATTTTGACCTGCTTCTCTTTACATTATGCACCAGGTCTGATTAAAGTAAAGTGACAACAACTTTGTAAGATGCTGGTAAGTTTGTGAATTTTCCTGTAAAGGGCACTGTTAGCACAGAACCCCCAAAACGTAGTTGTAAAGGGAGGGAAGCGTAAGGTTTCTGGCCGGTGTTTAGACTAGCTGCCATTCTCTAGCTCAGGCATCCGCAAGTAAAATGTTTTACACGCCATTCTCAAAGTTTCAGCAAGTAAGAATCACCACAGTCAATAGATATACCTACCTCCAGTTATAAATATACTAATAAATCTTACAATTAAACAAATACCCGTTCACACTGCCCCGCTTTGTACAAAAATGCAGAACCAAATCTCTATTTCTGTGAAACCGTTCACACTACTCCGCACAAAAACGGAAGTTTACAATTCCCTTCAAAGTGGATATTTACAAGAACGGTGGTTTTCTTCGAACGCAGTAGATAGTATGAACGCACAAAAACGGATATGTTTCGACTACAGCATTGTGACAGGATTAAAACCACAGAAACGGATATTTTTCCTCCGTCGCTGAAAGCAGAGTGAACGCACAAAAGGGATATTTTTATCTGGATTTTTGTACAAAAATGGAGTAGTGTGAACAGCTGTCAGATATCAACAAAAGCGGAGAAATTCATAAGCGGAGCGGTGTGAGCCCAGCCTAAGTACAGGCATAGCACATATGTTGGAAGTTTTCAACAGCAAAAAATGGGGGTTTGACATTGAGTTTCATTTTCCCTTAATATTTTGTTCTTTCTACCTTCGTTTTGTTGTTGCTGCTCGCCACTCGCGTCACCAAATACGATACGAGTGGCGAGTGCGCAGCCAGTTGCGGACCCCTGCCCTAGCAGTTGATTCCCAATTCTCACCTCACCTAATCCGCCGTTGTCCTTGATGGGTAGCGGTCCTGCAGGGCGCCCAGTTCAATCAGTGCATGCCATCTATCTCTATTCTCCGTATCTTTTTCTTCTAGTCCCCATCTCCCCCATGTCATCTTGCACTGTGTCATGCCATCTTTTCTTTGGCCTTCCTCTCTTTCTCCTTCCCTGTACTCTCATTTCCGCCATCCTGATGTCTTCCTCTCTATCTCTCTTTCGAACATGACCAAACCATTGGAGTCTTCTTCTCCTCATGCTCACAGAAATTGCTTCGAGCTTGCCCATTTCCCTTATGCTGTCATTCGTTACATGATCTTCCCACCTGATGTTGTGTATATGTCTTATCATCCTCATTTCAGTAGCACTGATTCCATTTTCTTGCTTTTGTTTTATTGGCCAGATTTCATTTCCATACATCACTGCATTAGACCCACTGCATTAAAACTTAAAAAAGCTGTACGATTAATTACCTTTAAAAATAAAACTAAGCACAGTAAACCCCTTTTCAAATGTTTAAATACATTAAATTTTGAAGACTGCTATAAATTAGAATGCGCAAAATTTATGTATGACATAGATAACAATAAATCTGCAGTAAGAACTTTTAGTACACTCTTTACAAAAAAAGCCAATGACATTCACAACTTCAACACAAGATATGCAACCTCAGGTAAATTTTTCAAAAAACATTTTAGAACAAACATTGGTAAGAACTTCATAGATAATGTTGGCATAGATGTGTGGAATTCTATCCCCCAAAACATTCGACAATCAGGATCAAAAGAGTCTTTTGCTAAAGCCTTCAAAAAGTTTATTATCTCAAAATATTAGTACCTTTAGTTATGGTCATCCTACTGATAGGCATTCGATTACATACCATGTAAACCTCAAGAGCATTCCTTATTAACCCCACCCTTAATTTTACCACAACCCCTCAACCTTTATTATTTGCATATTAGATGTAACTGATGTTATATATTTCATTTTTTCTTTCTCTTCCCTTCATTATTGCAAACTTAAAAAAAATGCTTAATGTTAATTATTGCTTGTGTATCAAAGCAATAAATGAATAGAGTGATTCAATCTTAAATGGCACATGGCTCGAAAGCCCGCATGGGTTATTTCCATGTGTCATTCAGCACTGTTTGTAGATGTAGTTAATTATTGATAACTGATTTTTTTGTAACGTTCTATTGCAAACTGTATCGTAATGTTTCATTGTTAAATAAGTATATTGTAATTTAGAAAAGCTGAGAATACACATGAAATTGAATTGAAATTGTAGATCTAATGGCAGTCTTGTACAATAAAACCTTGACGTGGGTTGGGTTTTAATGTACAAGACTGCCATTAGACCTACACTGATGTCTGGAAATGAAATCTGGCCAATAACACAAAATCAATAAAATAGAATCAGTGTTACTTTGTCATGATTGCCCTTCATTCTGTTTGATGGCAAGGTTGTTACAGACCGGATGCTCTTCCTGACGTCCAACCCTCTGTCTTTATCCGGGCTTGGGACCGGCTGGAGAACCCACTAGACTGCGAATCCCTCCAGTCGACATTAGCCGTTGTTTACAAATAGAATGGTTGTTGTTGCTGTGTTTTGATCGCCTGTATGTCAAAATAGCGACAGGTTACGCCGGTTACACAGTTGCTGTAAGCTTCTTGGGGTCTCACACTGAGAAACAAAGTCTACAAGTAAAGAAGCAGTTACAAGAAATACCAAAAGCATTCATGAATCACCCATACTTTGAAGCGTCCCTGAATGACTGAACGATTAGTCAATTACTGATTGGAGCACCATTCTTGTGAGAAAAAATTTCAAGGCCATTATCTTCAGCACAAGTAGCAATATTGTTGGCAAAGTTTTAGGTTTATTGCCGTCTTACTCATACCTTGGAAAGAGTTTGGAATATAATGGTTGTCAACCACCAGTTTTATTTACTTTAGATACCTTACCTTGTTTCCGCTCAGGATCAAGAAGTATCAAATTCCTTGACTAAAAGAGCCCTGGGACATGAACAACACGAGTCCACAATGTTGAGCATGGAATCAACCTCCAGCCTTTCCGGCATAACAAATGGCAGCCTAAAAGACTTGAAGGATACACATCCCGCTAGAGTGCTTCAGATTATGAACAACCATCGTAAGGAATGTGCTAAACTTTGCGATGTGGAGCTCATCGTAGGTGATGAGAAATTCTATGCGCATCGCTCGGTGTTAGCGGCTTGCAGCCCATATTTCTATGCTATGTTTAATGGGGAATTAATTGAGAGCACACAGCGAGTTGTTTGTTTAAAGGAAGTGCAGACCGATGTCTTTGAGCCGCTCTTAAACTTTGCCTATACTGGAAACCTCGATGTAACAGTTGAAAATGTACAGCCATTATTGGCTTTGGCAAGTCAGATTAACTTCCCAGAAGCAAGAGAGATATGTTGTAAATTTTTGGAAATGAAACTGGATGCGTCAAATTGTCTTGAAATTAGAACTTTTGCTGAATCAAATGGTTGTATGAGATTTGTTGAGGAAGTTGACTCATTTGTAATTGATCATTTTTCAGATATTGTACTGTTGGAAGACTTTGTTGCAATGCCATATCCACTATTATTGAAATGCTTAGCAAGTGATGAGCTAACTATTAGTAACGAAAAAAGTGTATATGAAGCAGCAATTAAGTGGGCAAAACATGATATGAAAAACAGAGATAACTTATTGACATCCCTCTTGCAGCATATTAGATTGCCTCGGATACCAGTCAGTTATTTGTTAGATGAGATAGACAATGAACCACTGATGAGGGCGTGTCATGGACGAAGAGATATGCTAGATGAAGCAAAAAATTACCATCTACTCCCTGAACATCAGATGAAGTATAGGTCTGTAAGAACTCGACCCAGAAAATCTCACTCTGGAATGTTGTTTGCTGTTGGTGGAAAGGAAACTGGGGAAGCAATAACAACAAAAGTAGAATGCTACAGGTTTCAAACTGCTTTCTTTTTTGTATCATCTTGAAGTTTCTTGAAACTTAAGGGATATTGATAGCTCTCTTTTTCTGTGTCAGCAGTGATGCTTATGCAAGAAAATGGCATAGGGACAAAGTTTGCTTACAGGATGCAAAAAGTATCAAATTACTTCACCTTTAAGGGGAAATCTTCATTCAGATTGTCAGCATTGGTGGGAGGCAGGGGTTGAATACCCCCTCTATTCCAATGTGGAACATATTCTTATATGACATTGGACAGCACTGTATCTGCATGCCCCCAACTTTCCAATAATCAAAATGTTTCTTTATTTCCATGTCAGGGCCCATTTTCCAACTTTATTGCTAATGTCTTTTGTGTTCCATGAAGTTGCCATTTCTCCTACTAACCATGTGTTTAAATAGCATTTTAGTGCTGTAACATTCATTTGACCTTCTTTTAAAAGTGTTTAGTCCTAGCTTATTTTTGACAGCATGTGTCATAGACAGACAATCAAATGCCATGTTGCAGAATAAAGTGAGGTCAGGGACTTTGTCACAGCTTCATAGCTAAGTTAGGTTTCTCAGTTGCAAGTGTAGTTTTGCTATGAAATGTATATTTCAAAATTCAGGGGTTAGCCTTTCTTTTTATTGCATTTGCCAGGATTTAATGATGTGTTCTATTTCTAGTGCCAAGTCAAACAGGTGGACACCTATGTCACCTCTGAATATACCACGTCACCAACTAGGTGTAACAGAACTGAATGGTAGAATTTTTGCTGTTGGTGGATCTGATGGAGCAACGCGGCTTAACACAGTTGAGTACTTCAACCCAAACGATGAAGACTGGAAGTATGCAAAATCATTAACAACTTGCCGTTCTGGTGTTGGTGTCTGTACTCACAGTGGATTTCTTTATAGTTTTGGGGGATATGATGGTCATATATGTCTGAGTTCAGTTGAAAAATATGACCCAGAGTTGGATATTTGGATCAATATACCACCAATGAACATAGTTAGGAGCTTTCCAGGTATAGAAGTTCTTGCCAGCTATTGAGTTGAAGATGGTGAGGAGATTTGGGAAAGAATATTGTGCCCAAAGATCTGGAGATTTCTTTTGACAGAAACAATTCTTTTTGGACAGTCATATGCTGCTATTATAGAGGAATTCTTTTGTCATTAGGATTTAGTGTGAATAGGGGGCTCCTCCAAAATGACACACAATGCAAAAATAGTCTCTCAGGGTGCTCACTCCAGCTGGAAATGCCAGAAAAGCTGGAAAATGAGCCTTTTTAAGAATGTGGTCAGAAAAGCTGGAAAACCGTAGGTTTGGTCTCCTGCTTTGGTTGGAAAAGCTGGAATTTTATTTTTAGGCCTTACAATAGTGAACAGCATTATTAGATGAAAAATGATCTTATCAAGAAGTAGGATGGAAGAGGAAAAGATTGTTGAATATCATGTGGGGCAGGCCTTTTTTTACCAAGTCAACTCAGGATTGGAAGTGTTCCCTATGTTTTGCCAGGGGTGTTTGGTAGATCCTTGCCCTCCTGGGGTGGTTTACTGGTATACATTGAATTTATTTAGGAAATTCCAATTTATTGGAAGTTGTAAGGGCACTGAAAACCTTGTGACAATAGTTGGACAACATTTTCACTGGCTTGAATTTATATCAAAATTCACAGTATGACTGGAAAACAATGTGCTTTTTCTACGCAATAGGCTAGAGAAAGGCCACTATTTTCTGAAACTTTGACTGGAATTTCAACTTTAATTCAGTGGACACCCTTTTCTGTGTACACATTTTTGTTATACAAAAATGAGGCTCAAATAGTCAAAATCTTAAGAAAATTATGAGGCTTAATTTCCAAAAGTAAGTGTTTTTATTGGTCAAAAAGCAATATTTTGTCATTATTGCATTCAAAATGTTAAGGATGGAATTCAAATTCAAGTATGCAATATTAATAATGAATTTCTAGCCCGTTTATTTCAGAAAAATGTAAGAAAATCTCAGGCTCAATTTTGGGAAATGCTAAGAAAATTGAGGCTCAAGGAAAAGGATGGTTTTCTTATAGAAAAAACGTGTATGCTTCCTGACATTGCTTATCACTGCACTCATGGAATTTTCAGTAAGTTTTTCGACCTGTTATGACAATGTGCATTTTTCTAATTACCAAGCAAGGGTCTATGGTAATATAAGTGATTTTGATATTGAAGGTGTTGCAGTTCTTGGAACAAGAATATATGTGATTGGTGGTAATGATGGGTCTGCTTTTCTCAACTCATGTGAGGTGTATGACCCTTTGTCAAATAAATGGTCATTTTCAGCTCCAATGAATAGACAAAGAGCTGGACTGGGAGCAGATGTGCTGGATGGATTGCTTTATGTATCAGGTACTAATTATCCTTTATTGCTTCCTTCTAAATTTAAAAAATTTATTTTTTACAATGGTTTCTGCAAAACCAGTATAAAGACTTATGTATAGAATGACCTGTATTCTTGTGATTGGAATTAGATGACCTTTTAGAGCATTCATGACTTAGTTGGCATACAGTCAACTAGGAGCCACAAGGCTATAGGTTCAAATTTAACCACTAAAATTTGTAAATGACAGCAGAAGTACATCGATTCTAGAATGTTAGAGTTTCAAATTAATTCCTCCCATAGCTATTGTGACAGAGCCTGATGTAAGCAGAGTCCATTGTCCCAGCTACAATACTTGCCAAAAGTCCCTGGGACACTTTAAAAAAATTATGAAAAACTATAGCCTTCTCAGCATTTCAATCACTACGCTTTCTACGCACCCTCCCCCTTCCCCCTAATACAATGTTGGTCTGTTCCTGAGACATTTGGTGTTATTGTGCACGAAAAATTTTTCTGGTACCGCATGTACTTCACTCAAAAACCAACATTGTTTTGGGGGAGGAGGGGGCCGAATGTGCCATCCAGATTAAAAATTTGCAAAGTGTCCCAGGACTTTTGGCAGGTATTGTAGGATTTTGCTGTTGCTCTTTCACAGACGGCATCTGCCTCTTAACAAGTGTAAAGGCTTTAGTACCCAGCCTTCTGTCTCTGCTGCCCATGTAGATGCACCTTCAAAGCCCTTATAGAAACCCTCATTGGCTATATTGGACTGGGAGCACTAGAGTGATAGTTTGGTTGTAGATTGTCTTCTAGGGAGAGGGGCACTTTCATGATGGAGAAAATTACTTCCCCTAGCATCAATTAAGACTTATTATTGTTCCCTGTAATAAGTTTAAAAATTATGATATCACTTTGATGCCCTGTGAAAATATTTTCAAAGGGGGCTCATGCCCCTGCTTAGCTTCCCACTGGATATAGTAAACAACATTTACAAAGGATCAAATTCATAGTATTTCATTTTTTGTTTGTAAAAACTAGCACCTTTGAGATTTCACAAGTGTGTGTTGGGTGAACATAAAACTGGCATCCATAGGGAATTGAGAGTCCTTTGGGAAGGGGTTAGTTGGCAGAGCCTTTGAAAATTTGGGATTTCTATAGATCTGCAGTGCTGAAATGGCTTAAAACTATACCATTCACAATGCCCAAAAATCATAAATATTGCACCTAAAAGTTTTTAATTTCTATCATCTCATATTTACAGCATTCCAGACAAAAGTAGACAACAGGTGTACCTAGATGGTACTATTAAGCAGGGATAAGTCAAACTAAGGCCCAGTGCACACGGGAGCAGTTCCCCTAGGCCCGTCTTCCATACAGGTGCCGATAGGCCATGCGTGCACTTGAGAGCACTTCTATTCGATCCAGTTTGGCTCTGCTACCTGCAAAAACTTGGGATATATGGAGAAGCCGTGCCGCTTTGAATCTGGAACCCATGTGAACTCACGGATCCGTTCCAAAGCTGTTACAGATGCAAAATGAGGCTTCTCGTCATTATAAGACATGATTGTCTCTCTTGCACTTGTTAAAATGCATGATTTCTTATTCGTACCCCCTGGGATTGGGTCCTTGTCAGAGCTGTCTACACGGGAGCCGTATGAACCAGATCCAAAAGAAAACTGAACTATAAAGGATCCGATCCTGTGTGCACGAATCCTTGAATCAGGCATGCTAAATATGAAAACGTACAGCAACAGTGTAAGAACAAACCCATGAAGAAGTCCGTGAGAAGGCTAACTCCTTTCGTGAAATTGTGAGAAGAGATTAATATCTGTGAGTCTCAGGGGTAAAACGTGAGCTTTGAACGCATAAAGTACTCTCCGGTTTGCGGTAGTTTTTACTGTCTCTAGTTTTTACAAAATTACCAACACTTGTAGGCAAAGGAAGTGTTGATCGCATTTCTTTTTCATATGACTGATGCTCTTATGAATGAAACTTAAGTTACATGATTGAAAGCAAACCTAACATCAGAGTACCTTACTTTGTAGATTACACGCATAATCTGGGGTTTTTTGATTATCTCTGATGACATTAGAGATGTCAATTCAGAATCGTATCAAATGTATAGAATATGCGGTCTGACATCAATCAACTGTTTAGTAATGTAAGTAGGAGGACCCATATGTGCAATACTTGGTTACAGAAGCCGCAGATCATTTTTGAGATATGATTTGGCTACAATTTTTTATCCTGTTTGCCCGTTCATAAAGCAAGCTTGGGAGAGCTTTACCTACTTTCTATAAGCTTCTAATCTTATTATTTTTCAGTTCAAATGTAAGATATTGAAAAAGGACAATATCGTACTTTTGAATGCATTTAACATTACGATATTGCCCTTTTTTAATATCGTAGGTTTGAATTGAAAAATAAAAAGATTAGAAGCTTATAGAAAAAGTTAAAGTTCTCTTATGCTTGCTTATTAATTGCAAAACTTTTGAAAGCCCATAGTGATAGGAATACCATACTTGCTAACATGACGTCATGTCTATTAAACTATTAAACCACTTAATTGCTTGTAATATTAAACTTTAACTATTAAACCGCTTAATTGCTGATAAAATTATAGTTTTAAAACTCTTTTGAAAATCGTTTTGTGTAAAAATGTAAATAGGCATTACGACAATGGCATGTAATTGTTCTTCTTTGAAAATGAGTACAATTCTTGACGTACACTTCTTTTGTCATAATTTTGAGCTTTTGTTTTTTATCTGCCCTGCAATTTGTATAATATTCACTGAGTTCGGTCTATTTTTACTAATTTTGCTACTTGGCACAAAATCATATAAGGGACCTTTCATTGTTTATGTCTCATGTTGGGGCTGAAGAGAAATGTCTGTTTGTGTGAATTTTTTGCTACCCAACCTTGTGCACTATAAAATAATGGTTACCCAACCAGTATAGAGCTATTTATAATGTGCTACTCGACCTTTGAGAGACAGCAAATGATATAGCCATCCTTAAAGCTGCCCAGAAAATCATTTACCCAACCTATTTCTCTTCGACCCCAACCTTGAGGCATATTAATGAGCGACCCCTAAGTAACCGCAGGACATATTTTGTCCTCACTTAAATTGACTGTATTATAAATAGATTTTGTCAAGCATTAGAATATTATAAAAGCAAGAATATAAGTATTCAAGTAAGCAGAAAATAATGATAGATTTCTTGTTCTCTTTACAGGTGGATTTGACGGAGTTTCAAGGCTAGATTCAACAGAAGTTTTCGATCCCCGTACAAACACTTGGACTACAGTTGCTAACATGGTATCTTGTCGTGATGGCCTGTCAATGCGGCAGTATGGTGGTTGGCTGTATGCTATTGGCGGCATTGATGGTCCATCGTATTTAAACACAGTAGAATACTACGATCCTAAAGAAGATAAATGGGAGGAAGTAACAAAAATGAGATCTTCGCGAGCTGCTGGGGGTGTGGCAGTATTACCGAACTTACTAGATTAGAACATTCTTAATTTGAATAAGGTTATGCATGACGTCATGCCAATATACTTGGTTTTCACATATAGTAATAACCCGCGTGGTCGTCGAGAGAATTCTGATGCCCCGGGGCAAAAGAGCACATTTTCAGGGGCTAGAAATTAACTCTGGAAAATTACTACTGGTTTACTTTATGAGGCCCCCAGACCTTGAAAATTGGGTGTTATGAGATCCCTTGAAGCTTGTGGTCCTGGGACAATTTGCCCCCCCTGCCCCCCTCTTGGCGGCCCTGATAACGCGCACATAAGAACCTTCATGTTTTAAGAAGTACGGCTTGAAATTGTATATATTGTTCCCAAATAACTTTATTCAAACTAGGCCTCTATTAATGTGTCATTTTTATCGCAAGTGTATAGACTTAGCCTGTTTGCCAATTATCCCCATTCATGGATGCTTCAAAAGTAGTTCATGCATGGTAGTGATAATCAGGTCACACCTGTCTTTTTACCGTGGGGACTAAAATATATGTACTTTAGATTAAAGCAGTGCTTCTTGGTTATTTTTTGCAAAGCCCCCTCATGGGAAGAGAAAATATACCCTGCCCCCCACTCACTAGAAATATAATCATTATCTATAAAGCATCTGTTTTCTGAGGCCATACGTGCCCCCTTTAGCATAGCATCGCGTTCCCTTGGCGGGCGCGCCCCACTATTTGAGAAACGCTGGATTAAAGCTTTGTGTGCTTAGATATCTTTACGTAGTATTTCAATGCTAAGCTTGCAACTATTATTTTTCTTGCATTAGACTCTGTGTTATGAACAGGCACCATGAATGAATGTACTACCTTATTTTAGTGCGCGCTTATGTGCTGACTTTCACTGTATTAATTTGCTTTTTAGCATTTCATGTTGCATGCTGCACTACCACAAATATTGTAGGTAATACTAATTTAGAAAAGGGAAATTCTATCAGTCAGTTCACTTTTTATGTTTTAATTGTGAATATTGAATTAAAGAGTTTGAGATTAATTTTTAAAACGTTCTAATTATTTTATGTGTTGATTTTTGTTATCGAGGTAATATATCATATTGGTAACACTTTAATAGCATCAATAATTTATTATGTTGCATTATTTGTTTATTACTTAGAGAAAAACAACTATTGTTAGAATTAATATTTTTTCATGTAGTGTTTGTATATATCACTGCACTGAAATTGGAGTTTACCTCTCAAATGACATTGCATCTTGGTTTATTTGACTGTTGAACACAAAATCCTCTAGATTTCCTGGTGACGTCACAGATTGCAGACCTGAACTTTATCTACTACCACATGTTCCC
This sequence comes from Cassiopea xamachana, assembly GCA_900291935.2. Taxonomy (NCBI): domain Eukaryota; kingdom Metazoa; phylum Cnidaria; class Scyphozoa; order Rhizostomeae; family Cassiopeidae; genus Cassiopea; species Cassiopea xamachana. The sequence continues at coordinate 5,645,746 of OLMO02000286.1, forward strand.
AATCCGCATGATCTACCTTCAACTTCGCAGAAGTTTATTTTCCAATTTTGATGCTTATTCTGCTACTTGTTATACTATCTTGATGGATTGCAGTTCATTGATGCCATTTCATTTCGTGGTAGAAATGTGCGCTCTGCTAAAAGATCTTAAGATTCTCTTCTTGCAATGAAGTGAAATTGTTCGTTTTTGCCTTTCGCTTTTACAACTAGCATACTTTGTCTCATTTCTTTGCAAAGTGCAATTTTGCGTATTGGAACTTTTTCTCATACAAGTTTCTTATAAGCACCAATTTCTTATAGAAATACACGGTCTTTTTATATAAGAAGGTGGTTTATAAGATAGTAGTACTCAACTGCTCAAAAAATTAAGAAAGTACAGTACTTGATTTTTGAGACTTTAGTAAAGTTTTTAGTGTTTGTATTTAAAATGCGATTTATCTGTGTACAAAATGTCATGTATATGATGTTGGCTACCCTCCTATCAGTTTAACTTCTTTTATTTACTAAGATTTATCATCATTTCAAGTGTACATGGGGCTTTCCCACTTTCCATTAATGTGCATGCTCAAAACGTTAGAACTCAATAATTTTGCTAAGAAAGTCTTCAGAAAATTTTGATACTGGAATAGTAAAAAAGATAAGTAAGGTTCAGTACTGGGCGATAAATATTTCTTAGCTATAAAAAACCTTTCTTATTAAATGGTGTNTTTAACAGTTATGTAGCTTCAGTTCATAACTCCCAGCTGCAAGTTTAACAGATATAACCACTTTGCCAATGCAGAAATCCTAGTTTCCTCTTCTCAAGCACGAACAGATCAGGCATATATCTATGGTTATTTGCCACAATACTTGTAGGTGGCACGAGACATTAAGTGAAAAATAGTAAGTTTAGCTGATCCATCGTGGTGTTCCAGTAGAACAATGTGGAACGCGTTCAAAATAGTAGAAATAGCCAATTTGCACATCCCAGGTATAAAATGGATCATTTCTCATTCAAGTAAAGAAGTATTTGCTTGAATGAGAAATGACTGTAAGAGGTGAAGAAATGCCAAGTAATGTTGCCAGTGTCATCAACATAAATCCTGTTGAATTGCTCCTGTGGTTGTCTTGAATTCCTAACCAACGAAAGATTTTCAGTAGAAAAGTGAATTTAGCTGTTTCTTATTATTGATCTTCAATTCTTGTTTTCTTAAGTCAATCTTCGGAAATTTTATGCTTAACGACTAACGCTTAAGGGTTAATCACGCTGTTTCTGGAAAGGGCTGCTGACCAATCACGAAAAGAAAGAGAAAACGTTTAAGTCAATCAGAAGTTTGCAACAATGTAGTGCTAATTTTTAATGAAAATACAGCAGCATATATGCTTAATGTATTTTTATACTCGCTTTTCTTCGCGCACTACTTACCACACGAAGTTAAGTACTGCACGAAAACTGAGTTGCGTGAAAAGCGACGCATGCTCATTATGTACAGGCTATTTTGTAAAAAGCTAATAACTATATTTTAAAAACTTGCTATATACTGCGCTATATAAAGCCTAAAACTAATTACATATGACTAAGTAAAGGCATGCAAATATCCAAAATCAAACTTATACAAATTAAGGAAAGATATAAAGCCAAGCAAGTGCTTGCCTCTTGATTCTGGTCTATTAGTCCATTCCAGAAATCCATAGAGGTTCTAAAAGAGGAGAAAGTACAGGTCAGGAATTGCGCAGCTCCCTGCTTAGGGAGTCTCACAGGCCTTACGCATGGTGAAAGGGTACTTGCAGGCAGTGTGCTTCAATGATTTCATTTCAAATATAAGCTATCCGAGCTTTGTGTAAGCGTTCGAATGGATGACTTTCAACATAAGTTTTTAATTGCTAATATCAATATCTTTTGGCCGATATGAGATGTGAGTCTATCCTACCTCTCATGGGAGAAGATTCTAATAAAGCAATCATGTAATTGAAATAAGTGATTGCGCATTAGAAATAAAGTGACTGCGCGGGATAGATAAAGTGAACGCAGGACAGTGCGCAGACAATATGGAACTCATGTGTAGATAATCTCAAACTTTGCATGGTGGGACAAGAAACGCTCACTTCTTTACCCCGCAGTCACTTTATTCCTGCTGCGTTGACGCTTTACTTCTCATTCGATTGTTCCTTAAATGCGGGGTGAAAGTCTACTCCATCATATGCATATTGCGGGGATAGCGTTCACATCTTTCATAAAGTCGCAGGGCATTCCCTAACATACAAACTTGGGGGGGGCAAAAACCCCTAGTCATCCACCTTTCCCTCCCAATATATGGATTTCTGTCCCCAGAAATTGTCCCTTTCTACAACTTTTCTTAAATCAGAAATGAAGAAATCTCTTTTGATAAAATCAACTGTGGTTCAAACTGTGATAGTGAGTGGTAGATATGACATGTGGGGATATCTTATGTGACAAAGTAAAGGAAACCTCTCTTGCAAAACAGATGGAGCAGAATTTTCGAAGGTCCTCATCGCTAATACAAGCATGATTGATATTGAGAGATACATTTTTAATCAAAGAAAAAAGTCACTGTACCAAAATTTTCCTTCGGGTATTGCTCTCAGACCCCCTTTCTTTGGTATGTGCCAGCAATTGGAGACATTAGACTAATTGCTACTAGAGTAGCTAAATGGCCTTTGATAAAACTCTGGTTTAAACGCATATGCTTTTACAATGCATCTGAATTTCCAATTAGGAAGTGAGGTAAATCCTTGCTAAAGCATCTTTGAAGGGTTTTACACCAAAAACTTTTACCAATCCTCAAAAATTCTTCTTTTGCTTTTGAACTAGCATATCCTCTTTTCTAAGGTTTGCCCCCGCAGTAAATATTTCTTCAAAAAAGGCTATGTAAAGAGGTGGACTCTACCCTCACCACTTGCAACAGCGCTACCTTTGAGTTGAGATCAATTTTTGTCGCAAGAGATTCAGAATGAGTGCAGATGTCGGTAAACAAGGATTACCTGCCCCACCAAGCCACTGCAGCGAAAAGCAGGCTGAACGTGCACCCCCAGAATCGGATGAAAGCAGAGATTTTCTAATAAACTGCACTCAGCAAAGTGAATAATTTCTCTGGTTGGTAAGGGAGTGACTCACTTTGCTGGGCGTAGCTGAGAGAGTGAGCTAGCGCAAAGAGGTTACTATGCTTAGGAATGTGCTCAGTTGCTAGATNTCTCATTCATTCCAGTAAGGGTTCCTGCGAAAAATGCGGAGAAAAGCTACACTCCTGCTTATAAGAATACCTAACTTTTCGCTGAGCTTCAATAGTCTTAAAATTATTTACTTTTGAGCCTATGATTATTCTTAAAATATTCATAAGCACCAAGGTGAAGCTCCGCCTGAAAATCAAAAGAATATATTGCAGAGCGCGTTGATGTCCAGGCACGGCGCCACCAAATATAAATTGGGGGGCTGAATAAAAATTAGGGGAGCTGAGAAGTAAATTAAATTGTTGTCTTCAAAGCACTTGTCTTTTCGACGTCGCTGGGTGACAAAATTGGAGGACTGAAGCCCTTCAGACCCCCCATTTGCACCGTGCATGATGCCTTCCTTATTCAATTCGAATCTTGATGTAGCATGACCCCTGAATTATTTAAAATTATTTTTAAATTTCCACTCTTCTGAGCCTTAATTTTCTTGTAAACTTTATTCTTTAAAGGAGAGTGTACAACAAATATAGATAGGAGTTAGTATAATGGCTTAATACTGACTTTCCCAGATAGTGTTTGTCAAATGTTGCTTCTTTGCAGAGATGTAGGCTTGTGTTCAAAGTTGTTGTGCGCTATCTATGATTTAGCACAAGAAATTAAACGATTAATCCAGAGTACTCATTAGCACCCAATAACAGGGGGCCCCGATTCCAAATTTTTAAAAAGCTCACCACCCACTTCCATTTAATAGCACCCCTTAACAAAAGCTTTGCATGAATATCAATGCATCTCTCCCCATATAGGCATATTAAACAAAGATGTCTACCCTTTCCTTATAATACCCATGAAAGTTGGGTACCTCGGAGACCTTGGAAGGAAGAACAGCTTTTGAGTATCTTTAGCCCTAATCTCTTCTCACTTGTTGCGTACTCAAATAAGTGAGATCATGTTTTTGATCCTGAATTTGCCACTGCCATCAAATAGCGCATATTTCAAACATTTTCCAAAGCTCACAACAGGAGCGAAGCAAGTGCTCAAGAGATTGAGGGGCCTGCCATTGCAAGCAATGGGTACATTAGCGGGCCATAATTCTCGGTAGAAACACACTTAATCAGGGGCGCCTGCACGTATCTGAGGAAAGGAGGGCACGGTTATCACCGAGTGTACATCTACGTACATGTATGCGACTCGACAATAATAGATAATACTGGTTCTCATATGTCAAGTTCATGTTTTTCCTTTCCAACAAAATTAAAACTTTCAAGTTTGATCTTTTGGGCAAGCACAGAGAGACAAGATCTTTTAGTTGAATGGGCAATGACCCACAACTCCTATGTTTCGTGCGTCTGTCACAATCAACTTAGATTATCTTTTTATTTTGGTGCTTTACTTTCTTCTGGGCTTTTGGAATGAATATCTTACCATCTACGATAAATTAGGAAGGCTAGATTAATGTGACTATTAGCTATTTGCAATACATTTGGAAAGAGTGATGATGGAAAGTTCAACAGAGTTTGATAAAATTAAATGAAATCACATTTCTCATGATAATACTCTGGTTATATTATTTGTGAAAAGTCTTCAAACTTTTTGCCATTAAGTTAAGCAAAAGGTTGATATATCACAAAGTACACAACTTCTAGATAGTATGTAAAGCAACTCAGTCAATGGTAACGCCATGGGAAGAGTGACCGAGGGGGATATGCCCCCAGTTCTCTCAAGGATCGATTTTCTAATTCGTCCAAACTTGATGAGAAGATGTTGGGAGATGGGCGAGGGACCACTAGGAAGGTGTAATTCTTGCTTACTGTATCTACTTACTATTAAATGGATGTGTGAATCAAAAGACATGGCAACATCAGGGTATAGCCCCTAAAAGTTCCCCCGTATGCAATTATGCATCCTTTTAAGAAAAAAGCTAGTGCTTCTTCAAATATTACTTTAGTTTGGAAGGACTATTCAGAAGTTGCCTCTGCCCTTCTTTTGTTTTATATTTTGATATATTTTTCAGTTTGTTATTCAGTGTCATTCAGTAGCCAACTTGTTTTTCATACGATCTATTGCACTGTTCTCTTGGGAGAACATCATAACATGTGATATAGACCGTACCATGTTTTTAATCATCTTGTTTACAGTCATTCCAAACATCATGTTTTTTTCCGAGAAGCATGCATAAGGCAGGCTCTTTGGGATCCAATACAGTTGTTATTGATCTCAACTTATGTCCAAGTGTAAAGGTCATACTATTCTTACGAGATTTTCTACCCTGTTTACAAACCAACTTCTTGAGGAAGAGCTCATAACAACAACTCTATTTATCCCGCAGAGTAACAGCCAATGAATAGAACTACCAATAAGACAGACAAACAAAATTGTTTTTTAATGTCACGTCCGCCATGAAAGCAAGCGCACGTGAAACTCATAGAAGGCTAATTTTTCTCTTGCGACATCCATTGACCCAACCCTTATTTAAGACCATCATTCCTACTGACCCCAGCTGTGGACAGAGCAAGTGCCAGAAAGGTAGGCTTGCTGATACAATACCTCATTCGTAAAGAAGCGTACAGTTTCGTTTAACTTTTGTATGAAAATTCTCTTATCCTTATACTATGAACATATCATGAGTTTCACAGGTTGTTCTACAGTATAGCTAACTATCTATCACCTTACAGGTTAGCGTCCATAGTCATGAAGTTCAATTTGTTGCTTTTGTTCATTGGCCTTTGCGTCATTTCTTGCCATCAGGCAACTGCTGAGAATGAAGAAGGTAAGCTTTGCTTGTCTCTAGGCATATTGGCTCATGCTGTTAACATCAGATTAAAACACCAAGATATTTCATCAAACATGAGAAGACTATCTGAGCTAGTTTTACTTGTGTGTGTCTCAAAATATTTTAATAGAACTTGTACTATCTTTTAGTTCCAGTACCGAAAAGTCGACAAGGCAAGGATACGAAGGATGCTTTAGCTAGCAGAGCAGAGGACAGTGAGAGAAATGAAATTGACGAAGATGATTTTGATGACGAAAGAGATAATGAAGGTGAACATGACGAAAATGAAGAACCAAATGAGGTTTCTGAAGACGACGAAGATGGAGATGGTGTAAGCGATGAAGTTCCAAACGAATACGGACAAATCGTTAACGGTTTGTTAAAGTTTCAAACTCTACAAAAAGCATGGTCTAAATGCTTTCAACCATCTTCATCTAGAAAACTTAGTTCTTAGCTAATCAAAATTGAGCTATGCCTCCTCTTAACTTTAGAGAAACGCACAGAGAAAGGCCAAAGTTTGATGCTTGAATGGATATCTTCTTAGACATAAAAATACACATACTGCAACGATACTAACATAAAATATCTCATCTGCGTTGTATGCTAAACGAGTGAATGAATTTGAATGGATTCTCTGAGAGCATGTTTTTTAACGCTATCAATTTATTAAAAAGGGTTACTTCTTCATTGTGTAAAATTGAAGTTTACTGATTCATTTTTTAATAAAATGACAGCTTCTTACCAGCCGTGATTCTTCTTGCAACATCCGAGACAAAAATGAAGCGACGGCAACCAAACCTGATAATACAGTAGATTTAAGCTTGTATATTTTTGATAACCAGTAGGCAAGTTTCTTGCTGACCATCGTCCTGCAGGAAATGGTCTGCTAAAGCTTTTTGTTAGAGTATATGAGTGAAAACGTCACAAGAAAGAAAATACAGGCTAAGCTACAAAATTAGTGCTATTCAACTTTATTTCAGATCCATCCGCTCGCCCACTTTGGCGAAGAAGGCGGTACAGGCGAAGAAGTTGGCGAAGAAGATGGTACAGGCGAAGAAGTTGGCGAAGAAGATGGTACAGGCGAAGAAGTTGGCGAAGAAGGTGGTACAGGCGTAGATATGGAGATGTAAGCTCTAGCAAGTAGGTGACACCAAAAAGACTTCAAGAATCTTTGTGCACTCTGCTATGGACAAAAATTGATTATTTGCCAATTTTTCTGATAAATGATATTGTGAGAAAGAACAACTCTTTCATTTTTGTGATGCTCTGTGATACTCATCTCCTTAAATGATCCTTTGTAGTAATATCTATCACGTATGGCTTCACTAGCAGCTTTGATTTTAGTCCACTGCATGAAAGTAGTGCATAGGCTTTTTCATAAGGAACCTAGCTCAAGGCCTAGTTCCAAAAGTTTCTTGATCTCGAAAGTCTAATGATGAAATTTTTGTCGTAAAAGTTCCATAATAGTCTCCAATTTTCCCTACACTTTCAGGTGCCATAGAAATGGTACAAGCACAAGAAAAATATCGAAATCCTGTATTTTATCTTTTAATTTTGCTAGAATTCAAAGCCAAAGACAAAAAGAAGTTGGGAAAAAATTATATAGATGAAACGCATAATAACAATCAAGAAGCATTTAGTAGAGAAAGAGTCAATGAAAATAGTGGTCAATGACTATAATCAAGAAGTTTGCCTATTGGTGTAAGCGTCAGCTCTCGCTAAGAGGGAGAGAGATTTGGGGATTGAAAATTTACCAGATGGATTCAAATTTTGCTCAAAATGCTTATCTTCAAATGTATGTAAAATGCATCAAAGTGCCTTAATGCATTTTTCCAGTTACCCTGTTAAGTGTAGAGAAGAGCCATAGAATATAGATGGGGAACGGAATAAGACCAGATACAGTCTATCTTGTCTTCTACATGAATGTATCAGTCCTCAACCCCTTCGGTGTAGTGATCAAAATTGTAATTGTCGCGCGTCTCTATAACATCAAAGGAAATGAATCTTTGAGATATGGTGAAAAAGTACTCAGTCCAACTCTTTCTATAGCTCTGCTTTCAGAAATCAATCCTTGAACTACATTAAACGTAAGAATCAACTACATATGATAAAATCTCAAGTGCCATTGGATAGACGGATATACGTGTAAGGGGTGTGAGACCCCAAATATTGAAATATTCGGTAGATTCTGCAATATTTCCGTACCATTCCGTAAATTCTGCAATATTTTCGTGCCTATGGGTAAGTTTCAGAATATAAGTCGTTTATTTTAGTAATAATAGGATTGCTTTTTAATAGTCAAGTGTTCAGGATTCCAAAGCAAACATAAATTTTGAAATGGGATAATAATAAAAGTGAAAAATTGACGTGTCTTGGTCATCTAAACATCTGAAGGTCGTGGCCAATGACGCCTTCAGCACAGGGGTAGTGGTGGTTATAGCCCCTCCCCGTCATTAAATGGGGGATGGGAGCAAGATTTTCTTTTTGAAAGAAGAGGTTTAGATATTCTTTCTGTACTCTATTTACAGCAAATACTCCAAAAAAGCCTTTTCCGGCCATCTGGGAACACTACTGGGAACACCCCTTTTGTTCAGAAGTGGTTCGTGTTCCCGCGTTTAATTCATTGTTACGAAAGATCATATGGTATAACATGTATGGTATAACATCGAAATATATAGTATAACATGGAAACCGTATCTTTGGTGCCTTAGGGATCAATCTTGCCCATACCATTTCCCTGTAGTTGTGGCCAACACTTTTAATAATGATACACCCTCAATAATCATGTCCTTAATCATGCCATTAGTGTCATTCCTTCAAACACTTACTTAATAGAGAGTTTACGCAACACGACGCGCCTCCTGACGACGAGCCAAAGAAGTATAGAAACGAGCGCGGTCACAACGTCCTTTCGAAAGCATTGGCGCGAATCTGAATATCGCGCCAGTTTCTAGATTCCTTTGGCTCGTCATGAGCAGACGCGTCGTGTTGCGTAAACTCTCTAATGTCTCTACGACAATGATCACTTTTGGCTACGTTCCTTGATCACCAATGCTAACGAACTATTTTTTTCACTAACTGCACGTGAACATGCAACTGGACTATACATTGTGTGAATTTGCATGAATTCTTTTCCTGGCATATAACTGACCTGAAATTTTCTATCAAGCGACTACGGGGGGGCATCCCCACATCTCACCATTCACAACACCTTGCCGACACGTACAAATACTTATCTGAATTGCCGACAAGACATGATGGCTATGCCACCTTCTACCTACTGATACAGCCAGTATGGTACAGCCAGTAATGTACCTTTTGTTGGGGGAGGGGCGTTCTGACAAATTGACCAACTATTGTTACTATAAAAAGAAGGAAAAAAGTCACAGAAAGTACTATGCCCAACCCTCTTGCTGCCTGGCTAACTTTTTTGACAAACTTTCTTGCAAACTTGAAAATATTGGGGGAAGACACCCCCACGCCCCCACCGGCACGTCCCTGGGTACGACCATTATGCTATACGTAGGTTTCTCAGCTTTTTCTGTAGAATGGGCTTCTTTAAGTCTTGCAATTCAATGTTTTGAGAACTCAATTCCTACTACAACTGCGTGACGGCTATAAAATTTATGCATATTGTGCTGCCAAAAAACACCTGAAAAAGCCAGGCCCTTAGACACTCGGGGACAGGGAGACATTGCCCCTAATAATTCACTGAGGTTGTATAAAAAGCTGCTTTACACTGTAACATTTAATCACCTCTCAATTGACTCTAACATAAGCTAAAATCTAAGAGCATCACAGCACCTATATGCGGCAAATAGAGATCCTGATTTTGTTTTGAAGTGAACTAAAGCCTTGTATCAATGTTGTAGAAGTTTCAGTTTGCAACTAAGTAAGACTCTAGGACTTGAATTCTTGGATGCAGATATTGCCGACGAAAAATATGTTGTAAAGATACCGACCCTGTTGAGTGATGGTAAACGTTTGCCCTCAGAATGTATTCCATGTAGCCAATGCCGCGCATGTTCTCCTTCTAAGCATGAAGTTTAATGATGAAGAAAACTGCATTCTATTCTGCAAAAGAACATTTTCAACGTTTTAGAGGGCGTGACCTTGGACAACTTGATATTCATAATTGATGTTTATGGCAATCAGCGGCATAAAGACAAAGCTTAGCTAGGAATGAAATTGGACCGTCATACAGACTTGGCCCAGTATGCAAATTCCTTATAAAAATATCGTTTGCAGAGGCCAAACCCTACTATTACCATGACCTTTTACTGCCGCACCACATTCACTGCACGAAAGTGACTATCTCGCTATTTCTGTAAAATGGGGAGCCATGAAATAAGTAACGAAAATATAAGAAAGAGCAATGGTATGAAGTAAAGAAAAATTACACCTTGCAAGAGCCCCTCAACCCAGCCAGGGCCATTGAGAGGGGAGCAAAGGGCAAATTGCCCGATGGCTTTAAGGTTCAAGGGGCTTCATATCACCCAGTGCTTAAAGGGTCTGGGGGGCCTTATACAGCAAACCAGCAGAAATTTTCCAAAGCTAATTTTTAGACCCTAAAGCTTTTCTTCTCGCTCCGTTTGCAGGTTGCTTCGTCTTCCTCTTTTGCCCCGCGGCCAAGTAATTTGTCTCGGCGGCCCTGACCACAACCTGGAACGTGCTGATGGGGGCGTGGAGGGGGCGTCACGAGCTCCTAACAATTTTAGGATTGCAAGAAAGCTGATCAGAAGGCTACTATGCTGCAAGACAAATGGTCATAGTGATGGTCCTTGACCTTTTTCTGAGACAGTTGCTGGTCAAATGGTCTAAGCCCCCCCCCCAATAGATAGTGCTTCAGCATCTCTGACCACAACCCTTAAATTTGCTATTCGACTTTGGACGAATTGATCTTATCAATATTTTAAAAGGGAAATACTATATTGGAGCGGAAAGACCAATGCCCATGAAATTTTTCCCTTGAAAACAAAACACTTTTCAAAAAGGCTTTTAATTCACAAAGTATAAAATATTAAAAAGATCATCCATAATCAACCAGGTTCTTAGTATCCTATGTGACTATAAGTGGACCAACTTCTATGTATCTTATAACTGTTACTAAAAGGAGAGCCCTTGATTTCTATCAATTTACTTCTACACCACTGATGCTGAGAGGTATAACTAAGAAGAACTTTAAGGAGAGAGCCCTTTCTAAGAGCAGAATCTCTAAATTTAGAAGTGATAAAAAGCAATGTTAAAACATTCAAATTTTGAAGGATAATTAGGGGAATTTCCACGTTACTAACGGAAGATTACTGCGGGAAATATACAGATGTTATTGGTTTTTCGCATTGGCCTAGCAGGAACATCGAGTACACTGCAAGTTATCGTTGTATCTGCTCTATTCTGTAGTTTCCGAAATCCAGGTATATCAGTTAAGCTACAAACCTCCAAGCAGAATAAAGGGAACAAAAGAGAAAATTCTAGCATCTGTTGGAAGCTGAAGAACTCTATTCTCAAAGTTGCTACAGATATTGAAGTGAGACCGTAGCTTTTGAAGAACTTTAATAATCAGGACGACGACAAAGAGTTCACATGATTTTAATATATTACATTCGACATGACCATGTATTATTCCACAAAACTATTCCACATAGGACTATTCCACTGTAACATAAAAGACAATTCCTAATCAAGACTATGCAAATGTGACATAAAGATTACTCCTTATTAAGAATATTCCATTACGAGTAAACGTTTCGACTCAACTTAAGCCATCATCAGTATGAGAATTTTAGAAGGGAGGGCATTGTATACTATAGGTAAGATCAACAAACACGTGAGAGGAAAAATATAAACGAACGTAGCAGGAACTCCAGAGCTATAGTAGCAGCTATGATATCTCGAAGTTACAGTACATACTACATTCCCGAAGTTATAGTGACAGCTATGATACCATTGTTTACAGTAGCATAACGGATGTAGGTAGGGGTTAAGACAGCTCCTAAGGGCTCTCCAAGCTTTTGAGGTCTTGAAGAGGCCCCCTCAGAGGTATTGAAAGATAAATTTTTGTATGATTTGAGGTGGAAATTAAGATGGAGCCTCAATCTTGCTGAATTCTCAAGGGCCCTGAGTATCTCTGTTCCACCACTGCTTGTTTCAGAAGGTCCTTCCTTCTCATCTGTTAAGGATCAATCTTTTAAAGCCTAAGTTCTATATGGTCAACTATGCAAAGTAAAATGTCTGGGAATATATGTCTAAATAGCGCATAAGTCGAATAGTCTGTTGGTACTACAGAACTTAACCAGAGCACGAAAAAGCTGCAACATTTTTAGGCATACATAAAACGTTTATCGTCCGACACTCGTCAGAGTATGAAACGTCGGATAGCAACCGAAAGATTAACCGAAATCTATAGCTGAGTGCTCTGTCTGTTTAACCCTGAGAACTCTCTCCACTTTATTGCAGGCTGCAAAACTAACCTTGTACACAGTGCCATGACTCTGTTCTTCACGTAACTGCCCAGTCCTTCAAAGCTTTGCAAGGCATAAACCTATTTTCTGATCTTCCTGGTTACTTTAGTCCATCTATAATTTCTGGAGACACCTCCATACCTGATCTTTTCTTAGTTCTGCCTTCACATTGCTTTTATATTCTCGATCTGACTGTTGGCTACAAGTCCAACCTTTACTCTAACTCGATTAAAAAAATAAAAGAAATGTCGGCAGTTTATATTGGACCTGAAGTTTAAATACAAAGAAGTTCGTTTTGTAATTCTATCAGTGGGAGCACTTGGTGTCATGAGTAGTCTTCGAATTACTTTTTGAAAAGATGATCGTACTTTCGATGAAAACACGAGAAAGTTTATTGTACGAAGGCTAACGAACATCACAATTCGAGCGACCTATATTTTCTGTCGTAGAAATAAGGACTGGCTGAATCTAGAACTGTTGAATTTTGAGACTTATTATATGAACTGAAATGCTATTCGAGCACGCTAATGGTAAACTGCCTAGCTACAAAGAGGTTTACATTTGCATGCTTGATTTTATCATGATAAGAAGTTTAAAGACTACCTTGCACATCATTGTCTTTTACATTTCCTCTGAACTACACTCTTCTTTTTTATGAGAATACCTAATCATTCACCGTGCCTTAATATTCTTAAGTTTGGCTAGTTTTCAGCCTTAGATTATTCTTAAATTCTTCTTAAGTGCCAAAGGCGTTGCTTCGCCTGAAAATCAAAGGAATATACTCAGATGTTTGTTGATGTCTTATTTCATCATAAAGCCAAATAGACGTGAAAAAGAGTAATAAATATTGTATCCATAGTGCAAAAGTTACTCAAAATGCAATATTATAACGTAGTGGTTTTCAACCGGGGTTCCTCGCAGCCCCAGGGTTCTGCCAGGAGTTATACAAATGCTACTATCGACAGTCTATTTTAACTCTCCTGTGCAGACATGTGAATAGGGGTTTCTCGAGCCAGTAGAATACACCCTTGGGGTTCCACTCCACCAAAAAGGTTGAAAATCACTGTTATAACTCTTGAGCCTTGAACAATTCTTAAATTATTGTTGAATTTTAACTTGATTCGAACCTCAATATTCTTACAAACATTTGTCTTCTAAAAGAATGCAACAGCAAAATTATATAAATGTCTTCCACTTTGATATTCTATTGAAAAAATTCATGTTATTCAACCCTTAATGACATCAAATTGTATTCATAATTTAAATGATTGCTGAAATTAATTAAAAGGATACATAAAATGGAAAAATGCAATAAAAACGATTGAAAGTATAATAAATGATATAAATTGAAATTTAATATTAACAAAATGGTATTATTTCAATTTGGCTGTTACGGCAATAACAGCTCTAAATACTTACATACAGGGATAACATAAAAGCACGTCAGCACACTACCCCCTGGAAGGATCATGCCCCATGGAGGCCAACTACACCAATTTTACTGCAGGGAAGTGGCGATATCGCTATTTCGATACAATGGCGTGCAATGAAGTACAGTAGTGGCAGTTTTTCAAGAAAAATCAATGTGGGGAGGGGGTAAAAGTGATGAATTTGCCGAATATTTTATAAGGAGCTGAGTATTCATTGAATACATGTGTTTTTCTAATAAGGAACTAGGGTATATATAGATTAATGCTCTAGCAAAAAAGAGGTTTTCTCGTTAAAACATGTATTTTGCCTTTGATCCACTACTTCTTCCGAGAATTTGCAGAATCGATTGCATCCTTTGCCCCCCTAATAGCTACTATTGAAGGAAAGAATGATCAAATCTTGCTACAGGTTCCTCAACCCCAGGGCAGATGAGAGATTTCAGAAGCCCCCGAGGGAAAAGAGAAAGATGAGAGCTCTTGAGAAAGGAGTAGGTAGAACAATTTGGGGTTCTAGAAATTACCCTATGAGATTCTCTAGATATTGAAATATTGCGAGTTATGAGGCCCCTCGACGAAAAGGCTCTTGGGCAATCTGCCCACTTTCCCCTCTCGGCGGCTCTATTCACTCTTATCTCTGTGGCATCCCACTGTAGAGAGTCTATCGCATATACTAACACCAACTATACCTAGGAAGTGAACAACAACTATATTTAAAGATAAATCAAAATTCCTTGAAGTGACTAAGGATAAAAAAGTATGTATATGTCTATTGAATTCTACGCCGAATATAGTTAATTCTACGACATTTTAAAAATGTCACATTTGGCTTCACATGAAGTGTTTGCTACGTTTCAAATACGCTTGCACTGAAACACATGAGTATGTCTAGCTATTAAAGACAAATGAATGTGTATCGGATGTGTATCTGACTTAAGTCTAGCTATTCATTCCCCAAATCGAAATTTTCTATATTCGGCCAAAAGATAATACCCCACTACATATAAAACATGGCACCTGATTAGGGGTAATGTTAAGGCACCGGATTTACGTGCAATCCTATCTTACTACCGTATCAGAGGTCAAATACACGTTTTTTTTATAAGAAAATCATTATTTTGCCTGAGCCTCAATTTTCTTAACATTTCCCGAAATTGAGCCTGAGATCTTCTTAAATTTTTCTTAACTTTTACTGAAATTAACTGGCTAGAGTGGTTTACACTTTCGTTGATACTATTGTATACTTGAATTTGAATTCCATCTTTAAGATTTTGAATGCAATAACGACGACATACCGATTTTTGGCCTATAAAAACACTTAATTTTGGAAATTGAGCCTCGGATTTTCT
>OLMO02000286.1:5671803-5687088 GCA_900291935.2 Cassiopea xamachana
GCTACGGGGGAGGCTGAGCAGCCCCCCCCCCCACACGACAAACTGTGTGAAAGATCACTTTTTGGATGCCTAAATCACAGAAACCCAAGGACTGGCGTGACAATGATACTACATCTGTTATATATCAATATGCTCTGCTTGTTTGGGCATCCAAACGTACGTAATCAAAAAGTGTATTAATGGCAGGCAATTTTCTAAATTTTCCAATTTGAGCCCCTCCCTGTGGAACTCAAAAGTCGGCGCCTATAAGCTACCCATATGAGCAGATTTCCTTTAAAGCAGGAGACTCAAACTCGTGGCCTGTTGGGGAATAGCCCTACGACGGGTCACGGGACCACCCCCAGCCCACCGCCTCTAGTCAGGCTAGGAGGAATTACACCAGCTTCATGCAATCCCCATTTGCAACAAAAGCACGGTATGCAATGAACAACCTGGCAGCGGCTGGCATTCAATATTAAAAAGAAATCATTGAAACTGTTAATAAAGAAATTTTAAAACTATTTGTGAACTTTTGTTGAATCTCATATATGGCTAAGCCTTATCCAGCCTATGACTCCAGTTGCGCCCAGCTATTCTGAGCTTGATACCTCTGTCTAAAAGCTAATGGGACTACTCCAGTTTGTATTAAAATGAACCCAAGCAGTAAAATCTAAAGCTTTATTCTCTTAAAAACACCCGGAAAAGTGGATGATAATGATTTTTTGAAGCAGATCTCTTTCAATTGAACCAGCTAAATCCAAATAAATCTAAAGTATACAACATAATTTGTTGGCTTGATTGACGCTGACTGTAAAATCAATCCCATTGCTAATATATAGGCTGCAAAATACAACAGCAACTGTAATTCTTTCCAAAGTTTGGTTAAGCAACATCGAGAGGAACAAATTCGTACTAGAAATAAAGCAAACGAAAGGTAATATTTTTGAAATTATGTTGAAGCCAAAAGTTTCCGCACATAGATAAACAACCATGTCTGGCCTCATAGCTATTTCATGGCTTTGAAAATTGTTTGATAGCATCGACTCCATTCAACAAATAAGTCACAACAATATTTGATGAGCATATGATTAGAGGTTCCGCTGAACCATTGGTGCTGTCTTAAAACTACAAAAGGGGGGGCTGTATTGTAGGAAATATATTGGCCACGCCCTTAGCCACGCCTGTTTTTGAAATGCTGGTAATAATGTGCCAACTACTACAGTTTAGGGGGCATCATAAAGGAAACCAGCAGTAATTTTCAAAATATAATTTCTAGACACTGAAAATTTTCTGCTCGCTTCGTTCGCAGGGGGCCTCGTCTTTCTTTCTTGACCCAGGGCCTCAGAATTCTCTCGGCGGCCTTGTGTGAAGGTATCAAGCAAAGGAGATGGCCAGCACAGGGTTTTCGCATTCTTCTATTGGTATGAGCGTACCTTCCCTCTCTCTTCATTTCACAAGTGCATAGTTAAAGACTTTTCCAGCCAAATAAAGGGGGATGAGCCCCTCAAAAGTTCTCCACGCCTGCGTTGAAGTCTCTGTTTCAAGAATGCACTCAGGTGGTGGTATTGTGAAACAATAATATGCGATAATTCTTAGCACGTCAGCACACCACTAATCAATCTGAGAGTATGATGAAGGTCCGAAATTCCCCTTTCTTATGTTATTAAAACGTAGCAAAAGAAGCAGGTACATCTTTCAGCTTTCAAATTCCCCTTTCTTGTCAGCTTTCTACCGTTCTAGCACAATTTCTTGTCATGGCAGTTGAACAACATGGACATTCCTACTGATTTAGACGTCGTGACTGTTGTATTCTTAGATAGAACTTAAAGAGTAGGACTAAATGTTCTGATCTGCATGCTACTTATGATGTGCCTCATACGGGCGTATGTAAACTTATCTAATATCCTACATACTGGTAAGGATACTATATTTCGTTATCACTACAGTGACAGAGTTTAAGGCCGAAACGTAAACTGCTTTAACCGTAGCACAAGCTTCATCTCTTCTCCATCTGTACCAAAGTAGGGAAAGGAAATGGCTAGTCTATTCATGCATCACTGTATATGAGTCAAAAGAGGCGGGAAAACGTGCCAGCCCACTGCTGTAAAGCTTGAGAAACAAGGAATGGGCAGCATACTGCTTCGAATTGAGAAGTAAATTCACTGTCTAACCAGTTCTACTTCCATTAGTTTCCTCAATGGGTTGAACAATACAAAGCTTCATAGTGCTTTTCTAGCTCCAGTAATGTTTGGCCAGCTCAGCAGCTGTTTATGTGGAATAGGGTTATAAATGAGTTCTGGCATGGTCTCAGCACGATATATGGTATATTCATCTCCTCGCCGGAGCAATGACAGAGAGCTGCAAAGTTCATGGCAGAACAGTGACAGAACGGCGACAGAACCGTGCCAGTAACACTTTGCACAGCTCTGCAAGAATGCTTCACTGGTTTCAAATATGGTGCCAGTGTGGGTGGCTCAGAGGAAGAATCTTTAGCAAGGGAAGGTGCTTGCAAACTGTTTATTTGGAAGAGCAAGGACAAAAACACGGTCCATACACACCCAGTACTACTTCTCAGAACTATTGGCAGCGTAAGAGCACTTTTGCAATGCACAGCTAGTAGGTTATCATTTAGGAGAAAAGAAACCAGTAATATCTGTGCATGTATACTATACCTCAAATAAAAACCCTGAATATTGAAGTATTGAGTTTCATAGTACTACAGGCTTCCTATTCTATATAGGAAAATCAAGTTAACAAAATATATCAAATAGCTACTTGGAAAGTAACACTAGACAATGGGTGAACTTTGAGCTCTACTTAATAAAAGGATAGTCATGAGACGAACGTGAACAAACTTGAATCTATACTGAATATAGAATAGAATTTCAAGAATCAATTGCAAGTATACGATGTCAAGACAGTCGATTGTAAACTATACATTAACAATCAATATCGCCAGTAACAAAATAAGTCAAACCAAAGTCGAGAATGCTGAAAATTCACATTATTCAAAGGTGTAGTTCAACGGTATCAAGTGAGACATTCATTGTGTGGGCATATGGAAGGAAATGAATCTATCAGGCGCAAACGTCATCAACTACAACAGAACAAGAGTAATGGTATCCAGGAAGACAGAAGATATAGTTTTTACATCTCCATACCTACTGAAATCGTTAGTAGATATCACAAGCAATTCCATGTTAATTTTATTATTGGAAGCGACAAAACGCAGCAAAGTGCCATCAACTTGTTGGTCATTAACCTGCTATCTGATATTGTTGCAGACGCTGCTATCGTTCCGGCAGGGCATATCTAATTTGTGGGCTCAAAAATGGGAAGACGATGTTCTTAGGGCACAAACGTCAACTTCATAACGTTTAGCGTTGCTGTATATAATAGAAATTTATTGATTATCAGTCGCGTGCTGAAAGACTGTTGAGTGGAGGGGGGAGGGGTGTAGCAACAAAATTTACTGACAGGCTACAAAATTTCCCAGAAAAACTGACATAAGATATTATCGACAAACGACGATCGATGAACGACAAGCGATGATCGCAAAGCACCATTTTACCGACAAGCTTTAGAATTACCGACGGTTTCAGCAAAAGTGGGGGTGTGACACCCCAACATTCCCTACTTCGGAATGCCTTTGTTGATTAATCACCCTAATGAAATAAAGTCATCGCAAAATATCAATAAATTCAAAGTTCTCATATAAGATTGGTATTTCACAAATCATTGCGCCTGCAATGCTTGCAGCAAATAATCTCTACAATGCAATCTCCACGTTGCTTAATGTTAGTGTATAAATTAGTGTCGTATCATTAATGTAGATCTGACAAGAAAACGGTATTATATTATACCCTAACACCTTGAAGTGGATCTCCATAGCAAAATGGGTCATAATAATAGCGCTTCAGCAATTCTTGTTCCAAATATTGTAAGCTACCGTCATATAGTTAAAACCACCACATAAGAACCTTCATTTATTAAGAATATAAAACCTGTAATTCTATATTTTGATTTCAAATAAACAGAACTCTTTCAGCCTGATATTCTAATAGGGTTCTTATTAATAGTTCAATTTTAACAATTAGAAATAAACTCAGTGTAGTTGCCAATCAACCCCTTTCATGGATACTAAAAGAAAGTACACATATAATTTGATAGGGACGGTCTATGTTCTTTAAAGCAAGGACTAAAAAACTGTATTTTTTTAGAAATTAAAGCTTTACGTAGTTTAGCTATAGAATTTAAGTACTACACTTTCAACATATTAAAAACTCATTTCAAAATTGCAGGCTTTTGCGTGAGGGTTCATAATGTATACCTTGCACAAGAAAATGTGACAGGAATTGGCCACAATAGATTCATGGGGCGATGCTGTCTATTGTGACAGCCCCCATCTAATCTGCTCCCCTGTTTACACTTCTATTCACATCTAGATTTATATTGCAATATTGCATGCTTTGTGGTGCAAAACATCACTAGACCTTGCTAGTACGTCCAGTGATATTTTGCATACTCTTGCTCAAAAGAGCCCAAGTGTACGGTGAAGCCGCAGCATAGTCATAACACTTTTTGGGCCTTCCTCTACTAGCTTTCCAAATTGTTTTGTTGCTTTAGATGAGTGCTGTTTCGTCAGCTGTAACCAGCTACTTCAGTAGTATACTTGCTGGCAACATGAAAGGTTGAGGACAATATCAGCGATGTGCTATTTGGGGGGCGTGGGGGGGTGAAAGATAGAACCAATCCCCACTTTCTTGAAATTACACGAAAGCTGGCTAAAAGTCAGCCATGCTGCGAGAGTTGAACACAGTGTTTCCATGACTTTTTCTTGTTTTAGCAACAGCAGTTGGTCAAATGTTAAAAACGCTCCCCCCTTTCCAAAAGAAAGTAACTCGGCACATCTCTGGGTGATATGATACACACTTTAATGTTTCCGTATGTGTTAGATAGAAACGCTCAAGTGAAAACAACCTTCTTGCAACATAACATAACACGACTTCCTAGCTCAATGTATTTGTACAGAATATACAGAATGTCACACTGTCCGGTGCCCTGGACACCAGTCCCTGAATACTACACACACTACTCGTCGCATTCATAAACACTTACCTGGATTTAGTTATCCATATCATGGGAATGGCAGAATCAAGGCTAAGGTGTTGAAAATAATGAAACATTTATCCATTATAAGAAGGGGATTGATTCTATCTTTGAAAGTTGATATTTAAGACAACTATTCCTGAGGTGCAGCAACAAAGCTGCAAGATTCTAAACTTATTCAGTTGCTAGGAATTTTGCAGATATCGCTCAAGTGATGGGCAAACTCTCCAGACTTTCCCAACAATTCTCAAAACGGTTTGAATTCTAACTCGGTAGGATATTGCGAATGAAAAATGCGACCATGCAAATGAGCAGGTGCGAAGACCTAGCACTACCTTAGGCTACTAGCTTACATTGAAATTACTTATCGCAAGATTTGAGTGTCAAATGCGCTTGAATGCACAGGACTTGATTACAGAAGTAACTAAAGGCAACTAAAAACTGTCGATGACACTTTGAACAATAGGCTCATCTACTTCTCAAATAGTATATTTATTAACAAATCAATCTTCAGCTAACACTGTTCACTGCCTAACTAATACCAACAAAATTGAACAAATGATCCCTAGAAATGATTCTCAGTCATTCTAGCAGTGGCGTAACGGAGAAACTCGGGACCCTGAGGAATTAAGTAAATGGGGCCCTTGTGATCGAGCATCTGGGCACAGCATGGCCAAAAAGCACATAATAAAAAGAATTTGATGGGGACCCTTCAAGGCCCCCTTTGGTATGGTAGGGCTTAGTCTTTGGTATGGTAGGACTTAGCCTTTGGTATGGTTGGGCTTAGTCTTGGGTATGTTGGGGCTTAGTCTTTGATATGGTTGGGCTTAGTGTTTGGTATGTTGGGGTTTAGTCTTTGGTATGTTGGGGCTTAGTCTTTGGTATGGTTGGGCTTAGTGTTTGGTATGTTGGGGCTTAGTCTTTGGTATGTTGGGGCTTAGTCTTTGGTATGGTTGGGCTTAGTCTTTGGTATGGTGGGGTTTAGTCTTTGAACATAAGTGCCGTAAACTGTATTGCGCTACTGCATGCTTGATATTGCTTGAACTTACACTAGGAGTATTTGGCTGAGAATTGTATATAAAAAAGAACTTGCACAATTTGTAGTATGAGTACTGGATATTAAAACAGTCTCATAACTTGGAGAAGAAATACAGACAGGCTGAATTTCAATTTCTGGAAGAAAATTTATCATAAAACAAAACATTACATGCACCACAAAACCTGAAAATTCTATTTCTTGAATAACAGTAGCCTAATCTAGACCTGTAACGTTACTAGAAGGTTGAAGGAATAGCGAAGAAATACTTGAGGCTGGATTTAACACATTAACAAGAAACGTCCAGGTTGAAGCCAGAAGGTTTGTTTCTTATTAAAAAAGTGCAATGCATATTTTACAAGAAAGCTAAATAAGCAACGCTTCTTCTTTGTATATCGCATATAAAAACAGAAATATCATATATGAATTATATTGATTTTATAGAAATGTACGAGTACCTCACATTTATCTCTCCTATTTCCAACCACTAATCAGCAGCAATTAATCTAAGCTAGATCTAGTACACAAGGCTTGGGAGAGGGGGTCTTCATGAACCCTGTGTTCGGAGCTTGCCAAAACTTCTTTGGTGTTGCTAAGCAGACAAACAAAACTAGATGTCACTATTTCCACTTTCCTAACACAACTGCAACAAAATATTTGGTTCTCAAAGGCCAGGCCCTTCGCTTATCAGGTTTAAAACTATTTGCCAGCTTCCCGCTCTTCCTAGAACCCCATCCCCGCCTACTAATTACTTGCGCAAAACTTTCAAAATTACAACATCACACAAATGTCCTGTATGTCAACAACTTTTGCGTTTCTCACATTTCCATAACGCCGGATTAATGAGCATTGAGCTTCATATCAATATTATGTCAGATTTTCAAGAGTTTCAAACACCTTCCCGTCTACAAGGCACCAAAGGGTAGAGTATAAGCTGCAATCAGAAGGGAAAAGACAAAGGATCACTTGGGAAACGTCTTTTTCGTTACCATTCCCATTTCGATTCCAACAGACACTTTGCTTCGAATGGCAATATGTCTTGGTCATGTGGCAAGCCAAATTATTTCTATTGGTGGACATATTGAGTTGCAATGAAACAATCACTCTAACATATTTTGCAAGCGGAAAAAGGAAATTCGATACTAACAGTGCTCCACTGCTTGATACTTGTGCTGTTAACTTGATATTCATTCATCTGCCGAGTTACTTGATTCTTCGTTAGTAAAATGAGATATGTAGTGAACTACCATTAAGCTGAATATTCACCCGTGTGAGCATGCATACATGCAACTAAATTACACATAAAGTATTGTTAACAAATCTAAAGTTAGCTTTTACCATATTGTCTGCTTTCTAAAATCCTTCAACGCGGTTTGACTCGAATTACAAAATGTCACAATTTCCTCAACGTGACTGAAGCAGAAAACAGAAAATGGTGAGATCAATTCATTGAAGTAAAACTGGACTAATTGGAAATTCAGGGTTAAGCTTTAAGGGCAATTCCAAGAAACAAGTGGTGCGTCTCTCGAGATCACGGTCAGTAGGAACGCCGGAGCGTATTTTTGAGTGAGGGGGCTGGGAGCGAGTGACAAGCTCCTAGGGGTCAGGAGTGGAGCCCCTTAAAATTTTTACAAGCATGCCCTTACATTGCAAGTAAACTTCCATTTTGGGCATCAAAGTACATGTTATCTTAGATAGGATAGGCTATCTATTGTATGACATCATAATTGGTATAACAGCCTCGGCTCTGCTAAGAGGCTGATAAATACTGCCTATTGCTGTGGTATTAAGGGCTACGAGCTGCATAAAAATTAAGTGGCAGGTGGATACATAAAAATCTATTCCAATGCCGTTGTAATGGGTTGCACGCTCCTAGAATATCTCACGCCAAGAACTCTTCTGGCGCCATCTTTTATTTGTCGGTTTCCAACTGCATAAATAATTGGGTCCAAACAAGTATTTATAAAGGCAACTAGTAAAGTGAACCTCATTACTCTAAGTTTTTTAGCATGGTCCTCCAAAGTGCTCTTGAAATAATGTGTGGCTGCAGATAACATCCAGTACACAAAAAATGGTAACCAGCAGGCAATGAATGCTAGGATCAACAAGCCTAAAAAGAGAGCCACTTTCCTTCGACTTGCATTTGAAGTGGTGTTGGAAGTATTCTGCTCAAGGCGACGTGCTGAAGGCCTGAACCACAACATATAAACACTGGATGTGTAAGTCAAAAACAAAAGAAGTATAGCCACCAAACAAATGATAGCTGTAACAGCAAAAAAAACGGACCTGTTGAACCAAACGGGCCAAAATCTTTTACAAGTTTCAGTCTTGGGGAGATACTGGAAAGATACAATGTTGGGAAGAACGAGTGACATACCCAACAGCCATGTCAACATGGAAACCCATTTCACATGTGCCTTCCGCAATCGCCATGTTGGATTTGCGGGAAAATTGACTAATAGGAAGCGACTTAGTGAAAGTGCACTTAATGTCAAAAAATTCACAGTAGATGCTCCAAAAAATAGAGGCGCTCCACTTTTGAAACCACAGAGGTGATCAGCTCTACCAGCCTCGTGATCTTCTCTCGTTATGTTCACAAACAAATATGGGTAGATGCCAATACCAGCTACGATATCAGAAAAGGAAATATTTGCAATCAGCAAGTTTACAGTGTTCTGTATTCTCTTGTCCTTAGCAATAATAAATAGAATCAAAGAGTTTCCAAAAATGTTTACAAAAGACAACAGTACGTATAAAGCTTTAGTTACAGCATCTTCAGCCTCTGTGAATACTTTAAAATCAGCCAAACTTGTATTGCTCATATTGCCGACAATGCTTGTTTATGATGCTCAGCAGAGGAATCACACTAGCAATTATATACTACCGTACCACCCATCTGTGTGCAGCTGTATAATCAGTATGTCAAAATAACAAGGTGTGCATTGAAGCAGTGATTAACATAAAGCAGTAACTCATCAATCTTCATTTCAATCTTTTGTCTTCGTTTGTTCTGCATTACGTTCATCTCTATATTCCGCTTTCGGAATGCTAACACAAAGACATTCCTGCAAAGCGGTCCTTCTGATCCTACTGCACAAATCATTGAGATGGCAAACCAAATCTGAAACTGATGTCATTTACAATGTGCAGGAAAAGAGAGATCTTGATATACCGTTAGACTATTAGATTCGGAGAGAAATGAACGTGGATCCACTGCTATTTTTGAGTATTTACGTGATTGTTCATCGTTCTTCTAAAAGCCAACATAACAGCTGTTGTTGACTCAGTTTCCATTCCCATTTGTACTGGTATTAAGTCTACGTGTAGTTTTGTTTTTGAAATGAAAATATAATCCAATGAGAATACCTCATGATCCGCAATCAAAATCTGACAGAAAAGCCGCATGACTGCATGAATACAACGCAGTAGAACGCCAAGATAAATGAAGATGTTGCGGAGGAGAAACTGAATGCACAGGAAAGCTCCATGGTAACATCAAACTTCTATTCGTTCATGTTACGCTAATTTGATGTTCTGACTTTTCGTCATCAATTTTCAGCTTCTGCAGATAAATTCTTATAGTAATACCCTAAAATCTTATATCACTAACTAAAAAACTCGTTTAGGCCTGCTTCATAGGTCGTTGTTACAAACATCGTAGTAACTTGCTGGCTAAACTTTGGTATGCTACGTAAACTAACTGCTAGAGGCAGGGACACCTACGCTGGAGGGGGATAGGAGGGACAGCTGCCCCCTCTAGCCCCTTCCATGGGGAGCAGGAGGGGCAAGAATTTCCCTTCACACTGAACTCTTAACTATGCATTTTCTGAAAGTGAGAGGATTTATAGGCTCCTATTAATAGAAGATGAATGCTGAAATCACAAGTTAGCTTCTCCTTTTCAATACTTTGACATGTACAGCTGCGACAAGCAAATTACTGCCATACATTCAAAAAAATGGGTGTCGGCAAGGGCATGGTTTATAGATATTCTACCTCGTAATCCCCCTTGTTACAATTTTAGGACGACACCATTGCCCCAATATACCATAATATAACTATGAGACCACTATATTAAACATTGTCCTTATAGAAAGAATCTTGAAGACTAAAATCTACCCTTGTGGAGGAACATACATATGCATAGCAGTGTCCCCAGAGGAGCCTTGCCCTCTTACCTTAGATACGCGCAGGCGTCCCTGGATAAAAAAGAGTAACATATTTGATTGCAAAGACTGGGTGACATTCTTGATCTGCAGATAGATTCAAGTAGACAAGTCAAGGCATCGTTGAAGTCTGAGTCTGGGTAATACTGTACTTTAGAAAAAGTCTTTCTATAAGAGAGTACACGTTTTTTTTATGTAAGAAAACTGTCATTTTGCCTGAGCCTCAATTTTCTTAACTTTTCCCGAAATTGAGCCTCAGATTTTCTTAAATTTTTCTTAACTTTTGCTGAAATAAACTGGCTAGAGTGGTTTACACTTTCGTTAATACTATTGTATACTTGAATTTGAATTCCATCTTTAACATTTTGAATACAATAGAGACTAAATTACCGATTTTTGGCCTATTAAAAAACTTAATTTTGGAATTTGAGCCTCGTGATTTTCTTACGATTTTCTTAAGATTTTGACGATGTGAGCCTCATTTTCTTATAAACTTTTTTCTTATATAAAAAAAAAACATGTACTGTATAAGAAAGTAGTGACTGAATTCCCAAGACGATAAAGTTCACCACTGCATTCTGGAGACGAAAGGAAGTCAACAGGTATACATGTAATTAAAATTCCAGTTATGCGACACAGCAAGAAAGAAAGTCTTGAGCAATTTAAAGGAATGTGGAAAGCTAACATTATTCATTACTTTGACGAAAGCTTTTAGCTTGATTCAACATTTCGGTGGGTCCATTTAAAAATACTTGGAATATAATAACTTCTTCAAGAATATGACTGCTTGAAACTAAAGACGTACACTTAAAAGGTATTCAATATATACAAAGATAGAAAAATAAACATGATTTTGAAAAGCTTAAAAATTGAAACGTCTAAGTTTTTGGAGCATTAACAAGGATCTACAAAAGCAGTTATGAGACAGAGCTTATTATACTGTAAATAGTATAAGCCAAAATCACATCTTGAATGAGAGAATTTCCAATAAAGGTAATAGCAGCCATCAGGAATTACTTCAATAGAGTATTATATGTAGTACTTGGAAACTAAGCACTACAAAAATGAAAGCGAACAGGATATGATATACATAGGCTTCACTTGATGTGAACACAACCCTCTTTACACGACACATTCAACTTAGGTTCAAACCAGACTGGAGAATAAATCTGTTCCATCTGAATTTAGTTTGGGATACGAAGAATCTACTAGATAAGTAGGCTTAAGCCAGGTTTTAAGTGAGGGTCTTGAAAATCAAACACCGCGAGCCCAGGTTAAGAGGAATTAGGGCACATGCACTTAATTGTTTTCACGGTGCAAAAGATGCCAACTTCTTAGGTTAAGCAAATACCTATCCTCAATACTGAGCAAAACAATGCTGGCTTTACGAAGGAGCTCTAGAGGACATTTCTTTAGAGTGCATTGGAACCAAGGAGTGCGTAGGCAGCTTTGTTGGAATAGAGTTCACAGAGAGTTCAGTGTATACGATTAGAGAAAGTTGTAGAAGTGGAATTGATAGTTTTGATGGTGTATTGAGGTTTCTAGAAAAGGGGAACATTGTGTTTATTTGTCTACTCTGTGTTTGACTTGGTCACACTTTCATCAAGCAATGATTGGTGCTCAACAGCACTGAAAAGCTTGTCTATGATCATGTGCGGCTCCAAGGTTTAAGGAACCAATTCTTATTGGCGGTAGCACTATCTCAATGCATTACAGCACAAAGGAGTACACTATTGTAATACTGACCCTGGCTAGGCATAATGCCATAGTATATGCTAATATGTAGTACAAACTTTTGCTTAGCTGTGTTTGTGAAATTGTGTCAACTATGTCATGTCCTGTTAATGTTATTGTTGAATGGTATGCAGAGTGACAAACTTTCCTCTAGGAAAAAATCTGATGTAAGCACACAAGCTTTTCGTGGGTACACTCTATTTTTTTATAAGAATAACGTCTATAAGAATATTGAGGCTCAAAATTGCTAAAATTTAAGAATAATTTAAGAATATTGCCAGGCTCAACCTTCATCAAAACTAAAAAATTTTGACAATCGAATCAAATTTAATTAAGAGTTTCCTCCCAAAACAAAACATTTGTCACTTTGACGCTATATATATCTATATGTTTTAAAATTCGTTGAAATTTATGGTGAATCAACACATCAAAAATGATTTAATATGTTTCTTTGATCTTAAGGCGAATTTACACCTTGTGTTGAGCAAGAACAATTTAAGAATAATTTAAGAATAATCTGAGGCTCAAAACCGAAAATTTTTAAGAATATTGTGGCTCAGGAAAAAATTAGGTATTCTTATAAAGAGAAAAGAGTGTATTGTCCAGTATTGGCATAGGAAGAACGATTTATTATTCAAATCAGCTAATCTGTTATAAGCAGTGGGTTTTAAACCGGGGTTCATGAAATTATCTTGGGGGTCCGCAAGCAACATTTAACAATTTAAGAATCCACAATGACAAATTGGTCCTTGAAGCAACTTCCCCAAAACGCATTTTTATTAATGACAATAAACTTTCCCTTGCAATGTACATCAAATTGAAATATGTAGAAAATATACACCAACGACTCTCTCTCTCTCTCATTTTCATTCATACTTCTTCTTACCTATCTACTTATTCATTGACGTCATTGAGCAGGTGATCATCTTTTTCAAAATCCAACTCTTTTCTCAAAGCAATGTATCAGAGATTGCTTTCTAGTCTGAATAAATGCTCTGCAGAATTTAATTACAGAACAACGTATTTGTATCAGGTTGCTATATCGGCCTTTTCTACGTTGGCTCTAATATAACGTCGACCTTAAATTAACACTGGCCCTTTTACGCTTGTTCTCTTTCCACCGGTCCTAATTCATAAAGTCCAAAACTTTGCTCCGACATCATTTAGGGCCATGCTTTACACCACTCAAACCGCAGGGAAAGAAAAAGTAATGATGTATATTTCTGTGCCTCCTGTGTCATTTCTTGTATTCTTTCGAAAACGGCCGTCCCGCTTGTCAATTACAACCGTCTCGCTGCTTTCCAAGTTCCTGCATCAGCATTCTTTCGTCTACTTCGTCCTATTCCTCCTCCTCTTTTTGACATCTTTATTTTGAATTTTTATCTCAATTCAATAGCTTATATTCATTTTTATTGATATTTGGAGAGAGCTACATCTACAATCAATTCACCATTATCTTGATAATTTCCTGTCTTTCAAAATCAATCGATTTGAATCCTAAGATTTGGATCACCTGTCCTCTAAGAAAAAGGCCTAAATACAACGTGGGCCAGTGAAAACAGGCTATGCAAAATTAGCGTTGCTTTTCAAGATAGGTTACATATCGGCGGTCCTTTTATCGCCAGTCTTTGTAACGCCATGCAACGAAAACTAACACCATTTAGGAAACGGTTTAAAAGGACCAATAAGGGGTCATTCAAAAAGTACGTAACAACGAGGGGGGTTGGAGTATGCACCACTTTTGTGAAAAATTACTGTGAAGAGCGGGAGGTGACGTTGTCAGCTTAGTTTCCTTACACAACGTCAGAAATGTGCAGCCATGATGGTTAACCTGTGAGTCTCACTATTAGAATATGAGTAACTGACGATATATCGAAGAATAACTCAAAATCCCGAATATTAACCCTGGACTTATATTGATTCGTAAGAATTTTTTGATGGGCTTATATTGGAGGCTTATATACGGGGGTGCTTACATTTTGAGGGTCTATTGGGTTAGCAGGTGACTTTTGTAGGCCAAAATTTCACCATTCGGTGTCCCATCAGAGAGACTATTAGCAACAATTAACTGGGTACTATATATGGGAAAAATCACCAAAATCTAGCTTCCACCTGCCGACGGGGGGTTATTGCTTCATAGCCTTCCCTGGCGCCACTCCTGTTAAAAAAGTGCATGATGTTTAGAGTGAAAAGGAGATGAAATGCACCTAAATATTTTCAATTTAAAGTATAGCTCAATAAGGCCACCTCAAGTGCAAAATGCAACCGAATACGCTTCAGAGCAAAATAAATATGACTGATTAGGAATATACATGGAGTGAATTCTGGTAACATCTCAAGGAACCTGTCTTTTGCGGTAACAAAGACCTACTTATAACATGTCTTAGCAGATCAGATTCCTAGCAATATCAGAAGTGAAAAGTCGCTTCCGATTCCTACATTTGAAATGGTGCACCAGGTGACAAAACAGACCTTGAACAGCCCGCTCTTGGGTGAATTCAACAGCATGCTGGTACAGTTCCCGATAAGCTAGTGCCAATGTACTCATTCAAAAAGTATGTATCAGTGATGGTGGCTGTTCGGTACTTTTCTAACAAGCTTCTGCATGATTTTTGTTCTGATTGTAAGCCTTAGCTATTTGCTTCACTCTCTTTAACAAGGGCATCCAATTTTTCGCTGTGCTTTAAAAATCGTGACAGTTTCCATTGCTTAACTTAAGACTATTTTCAATTCTTGCACGACAAAAAGTGCAATTTTATCAGAAAATCAAAGGAACTTCGAATCTTTTTAGCGTGCTACTTCGTAATTACAGCAAACCAAGAGCAGAACAGAACAAACGATTTGGTATTTGCAGAATAAAATTTGAACTAAAAATTTCAAATAAAGAAAAAGTGCAAGTCTTGATGAAGCTTGTTCCTTGAAGTTCTCTTTAATTATTCTCAAACTTCCGAACTTGAGCCTCGACATGCTTATACACTGTATTATGTAAAGGCTTGCATTCCATTGCAAAAATTTACCGTAGTGAGGAGGAAATTCACTGAAGCCTAGCTCAACATTTTACCTTGGAGAGCTGTAATTTCTAATGCTGGGCACAGGGGTGGAAGAATTTTTGAGACAAAATTTTTTTTACCCCATTCACTATATTCAATAATATTTGAGGTGCACGTTGGAAATCCTGAAAAAATTATATACCCTAATAATATTGCTACTTGCGTCATCCAAATTGGATCTAAAGCTTGAGAGTGCTAGAAACGCAATATGTA
>OLMO02000286.1:5698128-5716814 GCA_900291935.2 Cassiopea xamachana
ACTATAAATAAGACCATTATCTATAAAAATTGTATATGCATACTTGTTCTCCGAGTCATACACAACTCCTTTAGCATTGCATTGCGCCCCCCTTGAAGGGCGCGCCTCACTATTTGAGAAACGCTGCACTAGCCAAAAATGACAGCCTTATGTCACGACTAAACCCAGGTAGTTTCCATGTATTATTCTTTTGGTAGAACAAAGCAATTGTTGTGAAGTAGAATAAAATTGACAAAAGCCACACATATTTTCAAGAATCGATGTTAAACCAACAGCGTGTGCTCTGTACATGGGAAAAGAAAGCACGAATTGACGTTTTCTTTGATTATCATAGTAGAGAAGATGTAAAGCCAATGCAAACCAAGAAGCAATTTTTGCAAGAGTTATTGTTTAATTACTTCATAGATTGATTAATAAAAACCACTTGCACCTTATCGACACAAGGATTTACTGGTCTTTCATTTTCGGAATCCACCCAAGGAAAATCAGCCCTGAATCACAAGGTTCTAAATAAGACTTGGCAAATATGCCAAGCCAAATTGTACTAGCATTAATCCATGCATGATAGACTGTTCTTGTTCCGAAATCAAAAATTGCAATTGGGGAATGCATTCATCAATTTTGAGTCAAAGAAGAAATTATTAGATGGAAAAACATCACAATCTTCTATTCCGCTTGCACTGTGTGAACTAACCTGGGAATTAACACAAGTTAAGTGAAAGTACAAGCGGCACTATACATTAAAGAACATCGCCTATTAAAAGTTATTCACTAGTCTATAAATATAAAAATATATATTTCTTGCTACTCAACAGGCTCTAACATGGATTCCGACTATTATGAAGCATAATAATTTCAAATAACGAAAGAAAAAAGAAACCTTTTATTGCAATGAACCGGCTGAAATTAGAAGCCTGGCCCAGGGACTATTGAGTAGCCTGTCATGAAAGAGCAGTAAAGCTCTTCTATTATTTCTAAGCTCGCTAGCTTACTTTTTATTCTCATCAATTCAAGGAAATGCTTCGGGGTATTTCAACTTTGGGTATAATGTTGCTGTTTATTGAGTCACAATTCGTTTGTATCTAGGGATTACCATACGGAAATATAACGCCTAAAAGGCTAAATGATCTACTTCATGGCAATTTCGCACTACATAACTTATAATAGTATAAAGCTAATAATATGAGTAATATGAAATGTGAAATGTGATTAAGTTTATATATATATATATATATATATATATATATATATATATATATATATATATATATATATATATATATATNNATATATATATATATATATATATATATATATATATATATATATATATATATATATATATATATATATATTAGCCTAACTACGCATGCATCGAAATTGTTGATAGAAGTAATGAAATCAAGAATTACTCCGTTGATTGAAAGTAGATTGGGGAATAGCCAATTAGGTTTCAGAAAAGGTAGAGGTGCTAGCGATGGGATATTTCAGCTTAGAATCAAGGCAGAAAGACTGATTGAAAAGAAAAGGAACGATTTGTATACTACATTGACTTTAAAAAGGCCCTTCGACAAAATAAAAAGCAGATTACTCTTAGTAAGCTGCTGGCAGATTGAAATGTTCCCAACGAAGAGATTAGATTGATATGCAACACAAATGATGATCAGGAAGCACAGACTACAATTAATACTTCATTATTTAGAAAAGCGAAAATAAAGCAAGGTGTTAGACAAGGATGCATTTTATCACCAATTTTATTTAATATGCATAGTGAGGAAGAAATAAACAGCGCTCTGGAGAATGGAAAAGATATAGTTATCAATGGTAAAAGGTTCAAAAACGTACGTTCTGCAGATGACATTGCAATACTTGCTGGTAGCAAACGTAGTTTACAGAGAATGTTAAACAATATTGTTAGTGCATGCAAAAATGTTGGAATAGAATTAAATCAAGAGAAGACAAAAGTTATGGTAATTGAAGAAAAGCAAGATATATCAAAATAATAGTTAACGGAAAGCAGCTTGAACATGTAAAAGTATTTTGGTACAAATATTTCAGATGAAGGAATGTGCATTAAGGAAGTTAGAATTAGTATAGCATTAGTATGGTATTAGCAATTAGAATTAGTATGGCATTAGCAAAGATGGCACTTTGGAAGCACAAACAATTATGAAAAAGCAATGGTAGCATGTCGATAAAGAAGATGATACGCAGTTACATCTGGTCAGTAGTTACATATGGTAGTGAAGCTTGGACAACTAATAAGGAAATAAGGAACAAGATTCACACGTTTGAATGCTGGGTATATAGTAGGGCTCTTTAGATTAGTTGGAAAGACATGGTTAGTAATACGGAGGTACTAGAAGGATGGGGATAAAAATGCATTTAGTCAGTTTTAATGCAAAGCGAAAAGCTGCATTCTTTGGAAATATTTGTAAAGGTTCAAGTGGGAATGATATAGTGACAATCTTTGAAGGGAACTTAGGTGGCAAAAGATCAAGAGGAGCTCGGAGAAGAAAATAGACAGATGATATAAAAGATGGGTTCAGCATCACAGACTATGGTAGTTTGAAAAGGGCATCTGAAGACAGAAAGGCTTGGAAATTGTTGAGTGACAACTTACGGCTGCCTTAATCTTCACCTTAAATGAATGAAATGAATTGGTAGTTGCATTTCGGTATATTTGAATCGACGGGGATAGTAATGGTATTTTGCTCCCCATTGGGCTCCGTCATTGCATTGTAGTCCAGTAGTTCCTAATGTTTAGGTATTTTGTTTCTGTTAGCTTTGATATTTGACTAAAAACATCCACGCTAACTACTAGCTATAAAAGCAGACTCATCTCACCACCTGTGAATGACAGTAGCCAGCAATAACACTCAATTGTATTCATAAGTATGCTTTCAACCCGGTTCACAAGTAAGTTGCTTGATTTCTAAAGAATTAAAGCATAAACCTCAGGTACACCCCAATTTACTGACCACACCGCATTTCTAGAAGCAATGCACTATTGGCTTTTTTAGACTAGAGATACACACAATAAATTGAATGCCTAATACATCATGAAAAGAAGCTTCAATAGCCTTGTGTAAAAGCATGTGAGCTGGTGTTGCCAATTTTCACTATCCGTTTGCTATAAATTGCTCAATACTCCATCTCTTGTTGAAGATACCGAGAACTCACCAAATCGCCAAAGCCTATTGCTAAGGTGGTGTAGATAGACAACGCTCCGATAGCTATCCAACATATTGTGACTGAGGCCAAAAAGGAATCTGTCAATAGCGTGGCGATAGAATGAGGGTTTTTGCCATTGCTTCATCTTGCCACTGATAGTTGAATAATATTTGAAGAGACGAGACGTAATATCAATATTTAGAATTTTCTATCGTTACTCATCTCCTACAGGAAGCACGCAATATTTACTTCAGGTGAATTTGGTGCAACGAACGTCATAGAAAAACTTCGTGCTTCGTCCATGTACATATAACCAGGCCTCACTACAAATTTTTTAAATAAGACCTTAGCTCAGGGCCTAGTACTAAAAAGTTTCTTAAATTTTAGGCTGTCTAGCCCCAGGTTGCTTATAAAATGGTTTCTCATTAAAAAACGCGTAATGGTACTCTGCGCCAGTGAGCGCAGGTCCTGCAGAATTTGAAGTGTGGTATTTTATTCCTGCGAGCATTGCTCACATGCTTACGCAGATCTGCATGTAACTTACCTTTGTAAGGGAGTCGAGCTTGAATCCCTCAGCTTGTCCACGTCTTGACCCATTCATATGGTTACCAAACAAAAGGATCAGCTGAAAAGGAAAGCGTTGGTTCTTCAACATCATGCATCTTCTTATTCTCGATAAAGTAATGCTACTGAGAAACATTGATGTAGCTACTTGAACAACCTGAAAATCTCTTGCTTTCTATAAACCCAATAGGAGTAATTACATTAGCACGTACGCACCAAAATGGCAAAAATGTGACCCCACCTCCCCCATCGCACGCCCGTGTGCGCTTACTACGACCCCCTATTGTGCACGCACTTTTACCCATCTGACCAGCATAGGCGTCAAATCTTGATTGGCTAACAAAGGAATCACCATCGAAGGATTCCTGCGAAAAATGTTGCGAGAATTCGTTCGAAAATAATCGAGAAGCGTGTTTTGGTGGTAAAAAGTGCACTTTCTTTGCCAAAGACTGACAACACATATTTTCGAGTAATTGAAATATATTTTGCGAGCATGCTCAGAAGGCTTCAATTCACACTTCCAGAAGCAGCAATTTTTATAACTTGCCTAGATCAAAAGTTATAGTCATTTAAAGAAAAGATGGATAGCTTTGACCCCCTCCCCCATTTCCAACGGGAATGTTTTGAAATATCCAAGGAATAATTCTATAGAGAAATAGACTGTAAAACATTTTAGAGAGGAAAATAATCATAGCAACTGTTTTACAAAACAGTAATGAAAGTTGTCTCCAAAGACAATATAGCATAATAAAAAGCACCTTACAAATGAAAATATTACAAAATACATGCAAAAAGTGACTTTTTTGAGTTCATACTTAAATGTGTCAGCCCCCTACCCCTTGTACGCATGGCGTATGCTTTTGCTCAATCCCTTCCCCTTCAAGCGTACGTACTAAATGAATGGCCCCCACACGCTCTGGTGGCCAATGTGCAACGTAATCTGTATGTGCAACGTACTCTAAAATTTTTTCTTTTGAGCAAAATAGCAAGCATCTTATGGATAGCCTGTTAATGATTATGGTTCTTTGTAGATACAAATAGTACCCATATATAAATACATAAATAATACGAAACAGAGTCATGAATAAGATGCCTTACTTCAAAGACTCTCTTTAACTTCACACTTGATATTACTGACATAGATGCGTTTAAAACAGCTTCTATCCGCTAAAACAAGAGAAATGAGACAATTTTAATAATCGTAAAGAAGATTCCATAACTACAATTCCAAACACAATCGCAATCACGCAAAAGCTTGGTATCAGAGAAGGAGGTTTACTTTGCATGCTAGCAAATTGCTTCCAAAATGTCTCACTTCGGCCAACAACATAAACGTTGTAGCGCACCTCTGATTAGCTTTCAAAGATGCATATTCTATACTAATAAGCATAAGATATTGTATACTATACCTCAATAGCATAAGATACTATATACTTACTAGTAACGAAACGTTTCTAACTCGTCAGCAATCAAAGCTTGTCACTTATATAGCCCGAATGTATAGACATTTAGTGAGCGATAGATAAAACATTCACAGTGCCATGAGTTTTTTTCGCGTCACAAATTAAGCTTTTAGCAGAAACTATGTAAGAGAGGGTGTACTTTTCAAATCTGGATCTAGATTTGAGGTAGAAGCAATAGGAAACAGGTGGACGACACATTTTGCGCGTAGTCTATCATGCTTCCGATCGTACACCATATAGAAAAGTACAGCAGTGAGAAACTATTTGATGAAAATGACATAGTATTTTCAAGTGCTACAGAAAAATAAACTACATGGCTGGCTAGAGGAGGCTTTGTTTGCTATAGATCGATTTCCGGAAGCAAGTAAAATATTTTAAATTGCCATAAAATTGGAAAAGTTCTCGAAATTTACCCATATTCTTGTCGTATGCCGATGGATATTCCTACTGTGCCCCACAGAGTGGTTTGCTATGCAATATGATGTTCCCGTATGGTACGATTTTTATTTCAGGAACTAGGCGAATGCGCTATATAATAGCTTTAATTCTGCGAATGAAGAACCACGCAAGGTGGCCTTCAAGAAGATTTGGTTGACACCTAATAAATTTTGCTGTACTTTAGTTAAGACAAATTTCGCACATTTTTCAAGCCAGAAAATCGTAATATAATATGTTAAAAATTTGGTTCCAAAGATGAAATTCATTTGAAAGAAGTTAATTCATATTTTCCTGACCACTATCAACTACCGTATCATCGGCAAACTGTAACCAATGAATTGGTCTAAGAAGGAGAGGAAGGTAAGATAGATGAAAATTTTGTCGAAGAAACCGGCACTGGCGCACCTCTCCCATATAATGGGCTGAAAACATGTATTAAAACCAAGATATGATAGAAGACGACTGAGACAATCGTCTTTAGGGACTCACGGTTTATGGAAATGCAAGGAGCATTTCAAGCCTGCTCGATAATTAAGATGCACACATATGCTGAAGTGCTTGAAAAGTTAGGATATAGTCCTATAAAGTTGTTCTCAATACAAAATTTAACGAGGGAATTACACATGCAAGAGGCAAATACTTTTAAGAGATATGTGCACACTATGGAAATCATTCAACGGCTTAAATTTCTTTCTATATGATGAATAATACATACTGGAATCAATCCTCTGACTAATTCATCAAACAATCCGATGTAAGCTATTGTACTCAATTTTGCTTCATACCTTTCAATTTTTGCCATCTAAAATGAATGTATAGAAAGCACAGAAAAAATAAAACAAAGTTTAGACGTCTCACTAAAGCAATAGACGGGAAAGCTGCAACAAAGGTAGAAGTTGCTGCAATCATTATGCATACAAAGGTTAAAAAAGGGACTCCATCGTACAGTACATTTCAAAAAAGAGAGTCTTGCAGGATTAAGGTGCTGCGTGAATAAATACCAAATAGGCCTTTCAGGTAGATTGCTCAGAGCTACTATCGATAGCGGAAGTTTGACCTTCATAAGTGGTCAAATGGCATCGAATCGCTGAATGCTAAGTATAGTAACAATTCCTTCGTATGCAGTTGTGCATTATTGTCTTAATTAGTATTTTGAATTTCCTTATTTGTCGCCGAAATAAACATTGGAAAGACTCAAAATTTCTGGAATTATGAAGCTGCATCCTTTTCTTTTTCTGTTTTTTCTTATTTTCATTTTTAGCATGCTGAAAACTGCTAGTAAACATGTCATTCTACTCTCATGGGTGATCCTGACAGTCAATTGTACGTTGCCTGATGTAGTGAGGCATATCATTGTAATTAGCTATTAATCTATATTATACTGAAGTTTCTAAAGCAAAATATAAAAATCATGGTAGGCAGTCCTCTTGCAGCTCCTTTGTTCAAGGGGCTTTCTATCTAGCCACAATACTTAATAAATCAGAATAAAACTTGAAAAAATTTTAAAAGTGACAAACAGCGAAACTCCTTGAAACAAGTAAGAATCTAAATACAATTAATGCACATTAATACTAACTAGTATCATCTACGGAAAATCCATCTGCAAAGATATGACAAGGAAATGCTGTAATTCAAAGTAATTACAAAGCAATGAGGATATACCTGGAAAAGGAACTGTTCTGCTTCTCCAAAGTTTTCATATTCTTTGGCATTTTTTGCAAGGCTAGACAACTAAAATTAAGGTATGAATATTAAGGTCAGATAAGAGTGAAAAAACTATTGGAAACTCTCGATCTCTACTTCAAAGGAAATTGTACCAGCATGCCTGTAGATAGAGAAGTAGAGGCTCAATCCTACACTAACGATAACTATGTAGTTCTAAAATGGCCAGTCTTTGAATTTCAATGGTAAATAAGACAGTGGTATGATCTGATTAGAGTACAATAAGCTCCTATGTAAGCCATGACTGGGGAGGGGAGAAAGGAGTGAATTTGAGCTTCCAATTAGCTCCTTCGTATTTTGAAATTCAATCTCCTCTATCTCTATACTACCCCCTACATACAGAATACCTATTGGATTTACCGCCTATTGTCTTAAACTAACTACTATTGGCTGAAATAAATTATTGCAATGAATGTAAAAGCTAGACACTTTAAAAACTGAGCAACATTCCTATGCTCCCCTTGTCAATTGGATTTAAATAAAATCAATAAGCTTTTCTGAAAACTGTGATCGACAGAAAGTAGATGCCATTACTAGGCAGCGCATAGACAAGTCTCTCACGATTTACAAAAAAGGAAAAATTTATAGCAGATACGCTACCTCGTCTTTTGTTGGCAGTATTTTCAATAGTAGCTCCGCATGCTCTGCTGGCAAAGTGACGATATCACAGTTGTTTATAGCTTCTTGAATTATTGGCATTGAGTGTCCAATCCTTCTCTTGGTAATTACTAAAATGATAAACACCGATTCATGGGTAATTGTATGAAAAAAAGCAAGAGACAAGAAAAAGAGCAAGAGACAAGAAAAATATTGATACCATTAGCATGACTTAACACTGTTGTTTGTCTAAACCAGTGTTTTTCAAAAAGTGGGGCTCACCCCTCAAGGGGGGCGCTATGCAATGCTAAAGGGGTTGGGTATGACCCTGGGAAACAGGCATGCACAAAAAAATTTTATAGATAATGGTCTTACTTATATCGAGTGGGGGGCGCGAAATGTTTCCTCTTTCCATAGGGGGGTCTTGCAGAAAATAATTGAAAAACACTGGTCTAAATGTTTAATGGTAAAAGCATTTGATGAATTCTACCAACACAATAAGTACGGTAAAAAAGAAAATAGTATAATTGAAGATAACGTAAATGACATACTTGCGCTAAATGCTACGTTTACAAACTAATAAATAGGAAACAATTTATGTTCCATCGCTATAAAACAAACAAAATCTTAATAGCTAGATTTTAGTAGAAAGGTCAACTGATCGATCCCAAACGCTTGCATCGCACAATCTAATTTCCATCACATCGATGTACATTTGTAGGAATTGAAGCCAGCTCTAAGAAAACTCACTAATATTTTTTGACTTGTTTGATGACAGAAGATTTAAGGTTGATTTCAGTTTCTTTAACGCTGAAAAATAAAGAAAAGAAGATTAAAGATTAAAAAATCTCTCAATACAAAATCAATAAACCCTGAGTGGAACACACCTGTCACTGGTAAGCACAATATTTAACTTATCTTCAGCCTACAACAAAGTCGACAGCTTTTTGCCACACAAAACTCGAAATTTTGCAAGCAATGAAATAACATTTCACTTAGTCTCGAGTTTCTAAAAGTCGGGCTGAGTGGAATAAACGAGGTTGGTGGAATATGTCATTGTTACTAATAAACGGGGTAAGTGCAATTAATGGGGTGGTCGAAATTTTAGCTCAAAATGAATAAAACAGGGTGGGTGGAAATTTTACTTCACCTATCAATTCAAGGACTCAAAAAAAGTTAACCACAAATGAACCCATTGAGTTGCATCATTTACTCTGTAATTAAACATACACATTGCAGTTGCAATTATTAATACATATGTATATCATATCATTTTATACATCTTATATTGTAATTAGGTTTTCTTTTTTTCACAGGGCCATCTATAAATCAGGCTACTGAATTGTAACTCTGTATAAATAAGTTTTAAATGACATGAAATGAAAACTAAACCTCACTAGAATGTACCAATTTTTATCTGAAAACAACCACATGGCTTCTTAAATGTCTAGGCCTATCAACTAAGTACACTCTTTTATAAGAACCAGTAAAATTGAAGTTCAGGCTGGCTGTTCTTAATTTTTTCCACATTTTCAGGCTAAATTATTCTTAATTCTTACTTAAAATAGTAGCGTGTAGGCCATTTAGAAATACATAGAAAGACAATATACAAGACAACATTGGGTGCTTTGATTGCTGGAGAGCCATATGTTACAATCAGGATGGTCTCTCCAGAATATTGTTTTCATTGAAAACGTTTACAAACAATTATAAATAGAAACGCTAGTACAGTAGAGAGTTTCGCTAGGAACTAATTTGCGAAAATCAAAAAGTGTCAAGGTTGTCAATTCTCCTCAGGTTAACAAAGAAAGGACCTTACATGTCCATTTGTTAATGGAAAGCTTCTACATCATTTTACAAAAATACATTTTACGACAAGGCTTCAGGCTCAGTCTTGTTCTTAATTTTTTCTCAATTTTCCACCAATTTTCAGGCTCGTGTTTTTAACAAATTGTTCTTAGGAAAAAAGAATGTATGTCACAACTACTTACACATCAAACTGTAACAAAAAAAATAACTCTGTCCTGTTGAAATTCTGGCTGGGATGGGTGGAAAATCTTTCAAATTTAAAATAAACGGGGAGGGTGGAATAAGCTTGTCTTGGGTGGAAGTTTTCTCAAAAAATGATAATCATTCCACCCCGATTATTTGAAACTCGAGAGCATTTAAATTCCCATCCAGCAGAGACTTTGACCTGGTCGAGCCTAATGGTCAATTGCTAACGCTAAATGCTCGTGAAAAAGGAAGATTTTCACTTGACTGTCTAGTCACAAAGAAATTTTACTAGATATGTCTTTACAGGTTTATACAAGAAAATAGCAACAAATTATCACAAAAATGTTAATTGCTGTAAAGCATAGGCAGACGGAATGTAAAATTTAAAAACGGCTCGGCATAAATTAACCAAAACTTAGTCTCACCAATTTCTTGCTTCCTTAAAACTGGGTCATTTTCACGAGGTGACTTCAATTCAAATCTTTTCTCGAATTCTTCGAAATCAAGAATTTTCTCTAGTCCATCTAATTCTGGATTTGACTGTCAAAAGATTGCAAAAGCATGCAGTAAGAACCAGAATAACACAAATAACGTAATGCATATTCGAGAGTGAATTCAGATAGCAAGTATTACACTGCATGGTGTAATACTTGCATAAGCGTAGGAGGCGGGGGCAGGGGGGCTGCAGCCCCACAAGCTGGGCAGAGATCCATTTCAATCGGGCAAATTTTCTGAAAGAACAATAGGAAATTTGGGCAGAAAAATTAAAGAATGTTTACAGCCCCCTAAATTTGACGTCCTCCTACGCCCATGAATACTTGCTTACAAGCAAATCCCTTTTCTTAAATGAGTTCTCTTTATAGCTCTTTGGTTCACTACATCATTTGGTCTATATGTTAGATACAAGTATATATACAACATCTATGCCGAATAATGCAGTAAACCACAGAGCTATAAAAAGACCTCATTTGTAAAAAAAGCTGTTTTATACTTTCAAGTAAACAATTCTATTCCCTAATAAAATGCAAGTTAGGATTAAGACGACGACAAAAGGCAAATTTCTTCAATTTATGGTAAAAAAAATGAACGACAGAAAGGGTTGGCACTATCCATTGATAAGGTTTACACTATACAAAGACTTCAACGTTTAGACTCCTTAATGGAAACTTCATTGAGATCAGAAACTTTAGACCAGATAGACTATGATGATTCATTTACACTAGGTGACTGTAGCTTCAGTTCAGCTATAGCAAAAAGCTACATAAAAAGGCCAACAATTGGAAACTAATAAGACAAAAAACACTATAATTACCAAAAAGTTCCTTCAAGTTATTAATATTTTAGATATTTTAATGCCTCTCCAGTAAAACTGTTTAAAATCACTATTCTAATAGATGGCTTAATGATACTCAAATTCTGAATAAAAATGCCATTCAGGAAAAAAGTTTATAACGGGCATCTCAGGAACAAATTCCAAATGTTTATACAATAAATAGGCTCAGTCATAGCTCTTAACTGCTCAGTTGGTGAAGTTTATGGACAATGTCATAGAAAAACAAGAATATGCAAGTACTTCATAGATGAAAGAACAGTAAAACC
Source organism: Cassiopea xamachana (assembly GCA_900291935.2). Classification (NCBI taxonomy): domain Eukaryota; kingdom Metazoa; phylum Cnidaria; class Scyphozoa; order Rhizostomeae; family Cassiopeidae; genus Cassiopea; species Cassiopea xamachana. The sequence continues at coordinate 5,709,681 of OLMO02000286.1, forward strand.
CAGTAGAATATTCTACACTATCCGTATTACTTTTAATCAGACCTTCATATGCTGTCAAGTATGAATTCCCCAATCTTGATGGGCAAAAATTTTAAGATTACTGTCAAAATATATCAAATTGAAAGTTCATCTCCATTCCAAAGGGCATCAGAATTTTAAAATCGAAACTGAAGAGGCAGATGCTGATATTCGAAATCGTCCTCTCGTTCCTGCGACTCAAAAATGCATGAGGTGTTTCGCAAAGAACACATACCTTGAAAACACTTTTCTCATTGACAACTGCAACAGGCGCCCAATTTAGCATCGGCAGCTTGACTGAGGTATTTACACGCATTCTAACAGTTGAAGCTGAAAAGAGCGCAACAACATTAGTACACTGTTTCACACGGCAACGTCCAACATCTCGAAGGTGAGCAGGCGAAGCATCTTCAATATAAAGAGGTGATAGATCTTGCGTGATAAAGGTGAGATTCCAAAAGCTGGGGAAGGCCAAAAGCGACACACCGTATATAACGAAAACAACTCAGACCAAAAAGACCACAAAAAACCAGAAGACCAAAAAACAACTCAAGAATAAAAGGTTTTTGAAACTATCATAAAGACTAGCATAGAAATAAGCGCAATGAAAAATAGCTTCCAAAAATTTTAATGAATTTCTTATGTCTAGCATTCGAATGCAATATTGATAAATTGTATGTCTACTGCTTGGAGCGAACAAGGAATTAAATACATAGCAAACAAGCTCCGAGACTTTTATTAATCGCAAAAGCTCTCGTGCAGCTATCTTAAATAATACCAATGTGAGAGGTGATTGCTCCCAAAGACCAGGAAGGTAAAATGTATAATACTGTGCACCTCTTTAAATAAAAACGAAAACTTTGTGCAGAAATACGGCAAGCTTTCTATTCAATGTCGAATGAACAATTGCACTTTTCAATGGCTCAATGTGCTTTAGTGCGGTGTGTCCAAACGCTTCAAATACTCTGGCCTTATTAAACTTCAAACTGAGGTAAGGAATCCTTTATCAGTTGGCTTTAGCTATGCTTGTTTGCTGCCGCACAGTATCCAACTCTGCAAGTCTAGTGAATACAGTTCTGCAATGCTTAGGGCCATTTTCATAAAACTACTGGCCATCGAGAAGGAAATTTTTAATGGTGGATATGTGTAAGAGATTATAGGGCTTTAGCCTACGTACTCAATATTTTGCTGAACGGTACTTTCTTGCACAACCGGAATTATTTATTGATTTGAACAAATTCAGCAAAAATTATCAAAGCCACTTATGGAATTTTGGGAATGTCTATGGCAAGAAACCTAATCTTTCTAATTCTATGTCGAAAACTCCAGCTTCCATCTCTCCCATTCTACCGATTACTATCTGCCCTAGTCTCCGTTAATTAACACCTCAGGTGTGCATAGCTAAGTATAATACGCTCCCAGTGGGTCAACTCTCACTATCATGTGTAAGCACCCTCGTTGGAGGCTTTGGAAAACTAACCCCTTTCTCTCATTTCAACTCATATTTTACACCTTTCTCTTCTGAAGCTAAGGAAAAACTATACCCTTTTCTGGAAAATCAAGGAGATAAAATTTAGCACATCAGTTAAACTTAGAAGCCAAGATAGAGCCTGCATCACTTGAAGACATTGCAGCGTCCCCATTTTGTACCAAAACAGTCTTGGTGCGTTTGATGTGTGGAACCGAAGTGGATACCTTCATTCATTTAGAAGTGTAATCATTTATTTCAGTCGTTTTATTTCAAATGTTTTACAATATCGCAGTTTCCGTTACCAGGGAAAAAGAACGAATGTCATTTTTTATAACACTCAAGGAGATTATATTTCATTTTCTCCTTTCTTTCTTTTCACATCATAATGGTAGCCGATCAGGGTCGTAAACAGCTGAACTGGATTTGAAGGGCACAGGCATATAAGTCCATTTGAAAGCCAAAAGCTGTTTTTTCTACATATCTGCACCAATGGCTCGAAAGGTATGCGCCATAAAAGACTTTCATAAGGACCTCATCGGAAAATGGGGATCTGGGGGCTTGCCCCCAGAAACATTTTTTGAGGTCACACCCTCTAAAACGTCAACAAACGCCCTTTTGCACAATAGAATGTAGCTATGTTTCTTCATTAATGTTCATGCTTAGAAGGAGAAACTGAAACCTCAACCTGTTTCAATGAATTTTAAAGATTTAGAACAAAAAAGAACAGCTATACGCCGATCCTAGAAGCAAAACTTCTCATCTCATGCCATAACACCGAGAAAGAGACATAGTCTATCCCAGGTGTTCTGTGTTCGCTACATAGAGTACCCTCAGAAGGTATAAGTTTCCTATCACCCAAAAAGATTGCTACCTACACAATATATTTGCAGTTTGCAGGAGAATCCATGAATTCAAGAGTTGGAGTCTTACTTTGTTGGAAACTGAAATTTTACAACATTGATAAAAGATTTTAGCTGGCTTCGCAACAGGATCATGATCTCGGTATGCTATATATCCGTGCTGTGAGGCTCTTAGATTCTAGATTATTTTGCAGCCAACTGAGAAATGATTAAAAGTTACAGTGTAGACCAACTTTTATACAGCCTCGGTGAACTATTGGGAAGGCAATGCCTCTTACCTCCCAGTGTCTACGGGCCTGCAGATCATATTGTTGATTTCTATACAAACATGAGTAAATTTACATAAACACCTATTTTGAATTACGACTTCGACTGCATACCATATAAATCTCTTTCATGATAATAAATTATTCAAAGTGGCATGAAGCACTTCTGAACTAAATGGGACAGCCCGCCCCAAGTGGACGCCTTGAAAATGAGTATTCCCAAGATACCTTCTTTTGGCTGCTTTGCTGTCAATAATTGCTGCACTTTCTCAAGTTTTCAGCAATGTGTCCCTTGCTATATATAAGTGGTGGTGGAGCTGGAGGGCCTACCACAATACTTGTATAACATACAGAAGCTTCATGCGATTGTCCGTACCCAGTGTCAAATCAGAAGGCCTACTATTGTTAGGTCCAGAGGAAAAATCTTTATTATTAGGGTTCCCAGATGGCTGGAAAGTGCAATTTTGGGATTATCTGTTGTAATCAGAGTTCAGAAAGAATATACAAGAATCTTTGTGTGCAACTATTGCATGATGAACATATTGTACAAATGTAGAACAAGCTTGCTGGAGACCAGTTACTTCTAGTACTCTGAGTTGATGCTGAAATACCCAGTTTCTTAGATTTTTTGCTTCTTCTCAGAAAACATCCCTTTTTCTAGTTTCTATGTTCTAGGTTTGGAATAAAACTTGGCCTCTTTTCCAGAGGTTTACAGACGCGGGTGCTCACACTTGAGAATTTGGGGCTGACCCGCTGGGAACACGCTGCAAAAAACAACTCTAAAAAAATACCATTCTAGTGTATACCTAAAGATCCACAAGATTGCGTCTTTCTTGGTGGTGGAGGTGGTGGCGGTGGCATAGCTCCTGTTTGATAATTGTTTCAAAACTTCGTTACCAATACGATATCACTTCATAAATATTGGCAGATTTTCCATCAAGTTTATCTCTGTGATTGGTTTGTTAGTTCAATAATTCTCAAATCTTTTTAGCGACGTTTCAGTTAGTGTATTAGTAGGTGGCAGGACCCCTTTTACAAACTTTTCTCATTGCTGATCACAGTACATTATAGCAAAACTATATTACAGTCCACTAAGGACAGTTTTGGAGTCAGACCAGATGAAAGTTAAGAATTTCAAAATAGAAACACTGCTTAAGCTCAAACCAAAGACTTAATAAGCATCCTATCACAAATACAGTAAGTGCATGATAGCCCGCGAGGATGACCGCACTGCTGTAGAGTTTCGCTTTTGTCTGAGTCAAGAACATTAATAAAATTATGTATATACATACATATATATATATATATATATATATATATATATATATATATATATATATATATATATATATATATATATATGTATGTATACATACTATAGATATAGATATATATATATATATACACACATACATATATATATATATATACATATATATATATATATATACATATATATATATATACATATATATATAAATATATATATATATATATATATTTATATATATATATATTAGTTGAATGCATATATAAATTCAAACGGAGAGTGCGTCATTAGTTTGAGGTGCAATTAAATAGTGTGCATAGGATATAAAAACAGCCACACCTAATAAATGCTTTCAAATTTCTGCCTCTCTAATACAGTTACATGCAACAGTGCACTTAATATTTCAGTTAAAAGAAACAAATAGTTTACTTAAATCCCCTACTGTGCACAACATAATCAAAAGTGAAACTTATATTATATCTTCATCGTGCATCATGACAAGCAGGTGGGTAGGGTAGATTAAAGGCATGTTAGTGCAATCATTGCTTGTTAATTACCAATTAATAGTAATTAATACTAATACTGTGTTAGTGCAAGTGCTTGTATAATCAACATACGGTATGCATAGAATCTAGCTTTCTGAAAGATAAATAAACTATATCAATTTGCATCAATGCTAAGCAAAGAGTTCAGGGTCTTGCCTCTCTTGCTATCTCTCACAGATACCAAGCAAAGAAATATGAAAAATCAAATGTAAGAAGGCTGCAGAATCCAAAAAATCTCCTCTACATTTTCTCTATATTAACTGCTCCTTCATGCTGTTCCTTATAATATACTAAAACATTCCTTTCTTGCGTAAAGAAATCAATGAATTAAATAACTATATAAAATCACAATTCAAATTTTCTCATGACTTAATTTCCGGTGCATGAACTTTATAAATAGAGTGTTAGAAATTTTCAGCTCTGCTGCCATACGGCTAGACAAAATGTAAACAACCCAGCAAAATATGACTTATCTGTCTGATTGAAAACATACAAATGGATGGAAAAACCATGCAATATGCTTCATGGTCAATTAATGCTCGTAAAATTCATAGAAATACAATATTTGGTTAAACTGATTGAATTCCCTTGCAAAAGGCAAGCTATTTGTAGAAAGCAGCACCCATTGCAAGTATCGAAGAGTCACCACTCACTTCCCCATAAATGTTAACTCCTCGATATTAGCGGGCTTCCTTCAGCCCAGATAAAACAATATGGTGAAACAAAAAAGAAGCAGACTTACCTGGTGGTGGAGGAGCCGGAGGAAGAGTACTGGGTGGCGAAAGTGGTGGTGGTGGCGGTGGAGGCGCATCCGTTTTCAGTATATCACCTATCGCATCTTCAAGAGCATGGGCAACAGCTTCACTATTGTTATTGTTCTCTTGTCGATGTTTCTGCGCAAAACGTAAGCGCGATTGATAATAACTACGTAATAGAATATTCAAAATAGCACTAATAATTTCTCACAATTGAGGAACTTTATCCGCTCTGTATCCTTCAGGAACCTCAATGAAAAACAAGTGCACTAAACTACAAATTGCTACTCAGGCATCGGTACCCATTTGATAGTATGATCTGATGCAGTAAGTAAACAAGTAAATGATAGGCCAAATACAAATTCATGTAGCATGGGAATGTCTGGAGCTAACTGTTATGTACTGTGCATAAAGACACCTTGCTATTAGTCACGCAGACTCTTCACCGAATACTACGTTGGATCTCATAAACTATTGCAACTTGGAGTTAAAAGGCAGGTTAGGCTAATTTACAAGCCAATATGCAACTGTTATTAATGGACTGGGATTTTGGTAGGTTTATTTTTTCTCTTAAAGAAAACTGTATAATATTTTGTCTTATTCTTAGCTTTTCAATACTTTTCTACTTTGTTGGCATTAATTAGCTCGGTAGCTACATCTGTATATTTTAGCCAGCCTTAAAGAATTTGTTAATATTAATAATAATAATTTAAAAAAGAAATTTGGCTTTAGCAAATGAAACTACATGTTGCAATATACTTCCCAAATTATGTTATCACATTATCTCTTTGCTCTGCAAAATATTATCAAAGCACTGTTTTTGTTAATTGATGCTACCAAAGGCATTGATTGATATGCAAAGAAATCATCATCTCAACAATATAACTAGGAACGTGCTCATATCTTTCTGGTAATTGGGCTAGTCCACAAAGCGAGATCTCAAGATAGTGTGAAAAACTTCCAATTTTCTTGCTGAGATGACAAGGAGTTCCCTTCCTCAACTCAACTTCAACACAATAGTAGCAAAAGTGGTGCAAAGCAAAAAAATCAAATGCTCTTGATAAAAGTGCATATTTATCCTGTGCTTCCTATAGCAATTATAGCTTCCCTCTTCTGCAACATTTATCATGCCTAATCTCATTGAAAACGAGATGCTTCTCACTTACCATTATTGTGCAACTCGAGAAACTCATTCAAACATGCGCCGTATATTTCACTTTAGCACGGAAAGCTGGCTGAAGGATTTATATTGGAAAATTTGTATCCAGCCTACAGGTTTCACAATGTCGTAGTGAGATTTTCAATAGCAGGTTAACAATTTTGTTGAGAATATATAGAAAAAATATCTTATAGTAAATGAGTTCTTTTGACATTTTACAATTCACATTTTAGTCATAAAGATTTTTGCTAACGCAACAGACTAAATAAGACTATTGAAGTATCGCTTAAATATTTGATTCTTAAACACTATATACTGAGTTCTTCAGGTATCTTGCTAATCAAATATTAAAGTGATACTTCTATAGTTTTGTTTAATCTGTTACATTAGTTCGTGGGAAGAAAAATCTTGATGACTTTCCTTCAACAACTAAGTTAATCTGAAGACTGTCTGCGCTTGCAGATGGATTACCAACCTCGCAAACAGACTTTATAATAATGACTTTATTTAGCAATTTAGCGAAGAAGGAAATTTAAGTAAAAACTGACTGCAAAATTGAAGTATATATCTTAAAACCAAAACGTTTTAACTAATGAAATTTTGTTTACTGAGAAATGTGAAAAAAGCACGAAAAAGCCTAACAGGGACATATTGGTCAATGAAAGAAACGTGTGCGGAAATATGTACCCAGTTGCTGATCCAACTGAATATTTGCTCGCCTAAAGATGAGGTACAACGCTAATAGTTTATAATATAAGTCTTCATAAAATTAGTTAATAATGCCCCTATG
>OLMO02000286.1:5716914-5730457 GCA_900291935.2 Cassiopea xamachana
GCAAGAGATCAGGCCTCACTCAAACGGGAGTAGGGGTATGATTTCCGCTGCCATCTAATGAGAATGCAACGATTTCATGAACCTGAGAAAGCTACTTATGCATTATTTATTCCATTCTCAAAGACATATTTATGAAAATAAACTACTAGCACTATACCAGAAAACTTGCTTTATAGACAGACAGTAATATACTGGAATAGAAGCATATAGAAAGAGGTACCAGAACTGTACAAATTCAAACTTTAAAATTCTACGGGTAAAAATATCATATGAATCTCTTGAGTATCTTAAGCTATAAACATACTCTTCTAAGTATATGGCTTTGATTGTTGGGTAAAATACAAATTCCTTATCATAAATCTGTTAATGGTGAGCCCTATTTCATGATATAGAAAAAATTAAATGTCAATACCTTCAGGTTCTCAATGTTTGCTTGCAACTCTAAAGCTCTGAGCTTGAAATCTTCAACTTTTGCTTCCAGCTAAAGCAAGGAAAAACAATTTTAGAAATTACAGGTATTAATAAGCATTACAATTGGAAAATTGTTTTATGCAGTAGACAAAGGTGTGGTTTAAAAATCAAAGATAAGTTCTGCTGGTAGAGCGTCTTCACTTCTACTTACTTTTATCATAAAGCACCAAATGGTAATGAAGCACAATAAGAACTCATGCAAAACTTACATCATTCTTTTCTTCTGTTACTTTCAACTTTTCCTTCTGGATTTCCTTGATGAAAATGGACGAAAAATTTTATAATAAAAGAATACTAAAAAGACGAAATTTGGAAAGTTGCAAACAAGTTTTTCTGGGATGTGGTACAAAGATTTTTGTGTAGTATGTACAAAATAGGAAAATAAAACGGCAAATGGTGAAGGATGTTTCCTGAGGTAGGATTGACACTGAGCTATCAGTATTACAATATACTGCCAATTCACTTTTCCCTGTGTTTATATCGGTTCTCTATTCACTCTTGAGTAGACAATGAGCAATAGGCTAAGGCTTTAAATGCGACCTTAACTGACGACCTTTCGTGCATTAGACGATACAATACCAGCTCATGTTCAAGGGACTAACAGCTAAGTTTTTTATCAAATTGCTGCATTTTCATGCACAGTCATTTGTGCTAGTATCTCGCAAGAACTGCTAGCTCAAGAGGACTTATATGCTATTGATCACTTATCTCCTACTAAATTATCTCCATCTACCCAAAAGTGCTAATCGTCTCTTTCCTTCTAATGGCAATCATGTACTACTGTTTTCAAACGTAAGTAATTAATGGATTTCGGAGGAATAAAAACAGTGAATGCATCACTACAGATGTTATTAAAGATTCAAATTTTGTGAATCACGGCCATGTATCTTGTATTCTTGACTTTCCAAAAAGAAAGGAGGGGTTGCTCTTGTGATACAAAAAACCACCACAAAAATAATACCAATCTAAATGCAATTTACACCATCCGTCTTCAGGCCAAAATAGAAGAACGGTATCTTATCATCAGAAAACATTTATTCACAGAAGCAGCTAAGCAATACAGCGCTCACATGAGCAATAGGGCAAGGAACAATCACAATTAAGGAAAACAGGCAGAAAAACTCACCTCTACTTTTGATTGCAACAAATTTACCTACAAGTAAAAGCGAATTTGATGCAGTTGAAACATCAGCCAAACGAACAAGCTGGCTTCCAGAAAGTGGGTATTACATATAGAGCTCCCTTACTGATACTATGATTACAGACTATAAAACTGACAAATCAAAATTTGCTACTTATTTTCTCTTCCTACGAAAAAGCCTATTGAAGCGCAACTCTTGATAAAGCTATGTGATTCAGAAAATCTATAAATCATACTCTACAATGAATAAACTCTGAAATGCGTTGAGGAAATCTTGAAAAAGAAACAAACGACAACTCGGTATTCATAAAAGAGATACTGATTCATTACTTTGATAAAACCAACATTTGATAAAACCAACATTGGATTTTTCTATTGGAGACAGACTACCGCTAAATATCTATAGGTACAAATTTAAGCTTCTACTGCCAAAAACATGAGATTTTGCGTGAGGCATTGCATTTTATAATGATCTAAATTTCGCTAGGGGTTTAATACATAACGAAAATTGCCTACCTCATCTCTGAGCATGACAGTTCTTCCCCTGAGAGTAACAAATTCATCCAGTACAGATGCAACATCGACGTACTTCTCACGCCAAATTGCCAACTCTTCTTTGATACTTGTAGAGTCTATGCCATCAAGTGTCTTCAAATATAAAACACAGAGCAGTAAGCAATGGCCTGCCTCAGGTATGCAGCATTTTGTTAAGAAATAATACAATCAATGTATATTCTCAACTTCTTACCAAAATACGGCTTTTGGAAATTGAAAGTAATAAATATGTAACCAATTAAAGCATCAAGAATAATGAAATTATGTCTGCTTTATTTGTGAAATATATACATTTTTTATAAGAAAGTGGTTCATAAGAAAGTAGTACTCAGCTGCTCAAATCGGTAAGAAGTTTAGTACCGGACATTTGAGACTTAACGAAGTTTTTCTTATAAGAAAGTATTACTCAGCTGCTCAAAAAGATAAAAGCTTCGTACCGGACTTTCCAGACTTAACGAAGCTTTTCTTATAAGAAAGTAGTACTCAGCTGCTCAAAAAGTTAAAAAGCTTAGTACCGGACATTTGAGACTTAACGAAGCTTTTCTTATAAGAAAGTAGTACTCAGCTGCTCAAAAAGATAAAAGCTTAGTACCGGACTTTCCAGACTTAACGAAGTTTTTCTTATAAGAAAGTAGTACTCAGCTGCTCAAAAAGTTAAAAAGTTTAGTACCGGACATTTGAGACTTAACGAAGCTTTTCTTATAAGAAAGTAGTACTCAGCTGCTCAAAAAGATAAAAAGTTTAGTACCGGACTTTTGAGAGTTAACGAAGCTTTTCTTGAGACTTAACGACCTCTGTCCATTCTTGTTTTTTCAGTGTTTGCATACATAGGCCTATTCGGCCTGTTACAATGAACAAGACTGCACATAACATTGTTGGAGGAAAATTTCGAGGAATTAAGTGAAAATCATTGAGAAGAATTGTTTTATGCGTAATTTTGCACTGATTCTAGTAGTTTAGTCAATGTTTCCCCATGAGAATAGCGTTAGTTTACGTTTTTGCACAACATGCAGCTTTAAAAGGCTTTATAAGCTGCAAAATTGACAATAGTGTGCAAACAGTTATAATGATTGGAAATACGTGTATTCTATGGCGAAACCATGTTCCAAGCGTGTTTCTACGCTGAATTTAGCATCATAATCATTGTGTCGCCATGAAACCTCTGTCCATTCTTGTTTTTTCAGTGTTTGCATACATAGGCCCATTAGGCCGGTTACAATGAACAAGACTGCACACAACATTGTTGGAGGAAAATTTCGAGGAAATCAGTGAAAATCATTGAGAAAAACTGTTTTATGCGTACTTTTGCACTGATTCTAGTAGTTTAGTCAATGTTTCCCCATGAGAATAGCGTTAGTTTATGGTTTTACACTACATGCAGCTTAAGAATGCTTTATAAACTACAAAAGAGACAATAGTGTGCAAACAGTTATAATCATTGGAAATATGTGTACTCTATGGCGAAACCATATTGGCTATCCTCTAGCAGTTTAACTTCTGCTATTTACTAAGATTTTTCATCACTTCAAGTGTATATGGAACTTTTTCACTTTCAGTTAATGTGCATGCGAAAAACATGAGCTTAAGAATTTTTGGCCTTAAGAAAGTTTTGATACTGGAATCGTAAAATGTTAAGAAAATTTCAGTACTTGACCCCAGAAAAACTTTCTTACAATAATATGTGCATAACAATAGAGTCCAAGTTAAAAAATATCTGGACACTTTACAATGTAAATAGAATCTAAAATATCGTTCTTAGATACAGATTCCAAGATTTGAGTGAGATTTTACTATTATCCGAAACGCGGCAAAAGACGTCACAACAGATTGAATCTATGAGTAGGCACAAACTGCCATATGTAATATTGACCAGAATAAGAAATTGAATTATCAACATAAGTGTTTGATAAACTTAAACTACCTCTTCGACGGCCTCTGCGTTGAAACCAGCATTCTCAATTTCCTGTTGATAATACACTCGTAGATTTGTCGATGGTGCAAAAGCAATTATTGCATTGAGAAATTCGAGAGCCGCTTGCTAAAAAGGTGATTCAAATTTTAAAATGTCTCCATTGCAACAGAAAAAAAATTAGGTCATTAGCTAAAATTAAAAGCATGGCAACAATCATGCAAACTTCAAATTTTAGAGTCCTGGAAAATGCATATAATATTTGGCACGTGAGGTCTTGAATCATAAATCTGGACTCTGTGGTCCCTGTCAATAATGCGCAAGTAAAAATGAATCCCCACTCCCCCCTACTTCAGAATGCAGGTGATGATTGGTATTGAAATGTGAACAAACCAGACAGATGACCCACTATATGGGACGCTATATGGGAACAAACTCCCCACCCCATGAGGACATTTTAAAGCATGTTTGCATACTAGATTACCGAGAGTTCATTACAACAACAATGGTCGTCATTTTGGATTTCAAACAACGATTCCTACCTAATACCCCAAGTTGCTTAGTGGAGGTGCCAAAATGTGCCAAAAATTCGTACAAAATCTCAGCCCATAGCAAGATGCCACAAAGGAGGAAGTCCATAAAACAATAATAACGAACAACCCCAAAATTTTAACAATGACTTCGCTGCATATATGTAACTGAGATGTCCAACTGGTAAAATTTGAAAACACAAATGAAAGTAGACACCTGAGGCTTTACAAACCAAATTGTGAAAAATCTTAAGGCATGCAAATGGTAGCTGGTTTCCTCTAAGATCTTAGCAAGTAACTATTATTTTTGAGTTGTTGCTGAATTCTCTCAAAGTACTTTACTTTGCATATACCAACAATCTTCCTGAATCATCTCTTAAAACTAAGGAAGTAGAATGCATACAAATGGTTTTAATACTGCTTCCAAATAATCCAATTCCTAACTTCTAAAAGTGTTTCAGCACCCTCCTCGCTTAAATGTTGACCGAGGCAAAGCTTTACTTCTTTCCAAATAGAAATATCAACTTCAAATCAAGCTTTCTTCCAAATGCTCCTACTCCATTTAGGCCTAGTGAACCTTTAAAGCTCATATTTTGCTATGCTTTACAGTAAAAAAACTTGAAAAAACGACACCAAAGAGACTAGGCATTTTTGCAGTCTAAGCTATCAGTACAATCCTAGAAAGGCAAAGCATATTGTAGCTTTAATCCAAGACCCCATACCTGATATGGTGGATTACAGGGCTTCGTTATGACTGAGAGTACAAGCCCTTCAAATCGGCATCTCTCGCCACAGTAAACTTTGTAATCATCCATGGCTCTGGTAACTTTTTCATGACCATCTGGATGTTTGCATGCTTCAGTTAATAGCTGGAAAATGAAAAATAATGAGCTGAATTGTATAGAATTGAACAGAGTGGATATGAACATTGTAATGATACCTAACAAATTTTCAAACTATTATTCTCCATTGGAATTCCGTTTATGTTTCATACATCTTTCGTAGTTTCATGACTTTTCCAGAAAACGAACCTCTTTCGAAATCCCATCCTGATTAGCTTTTCACGAGTAGTTCGCAAAATCCTAGTATCAGAACAGTCACAAAGCCAGCTTTCAAATAACGGGGAGCGACCAGGTCATATGGGTGTGGCAGCCACACCTAAACGAAAAGAGGGTGCTTATTGGGCGCAACGGGAAAGGAAGGAATTTGAAGGCTCCAATGGGAAATGTTGTTATCTCCACGCATTCTACGTTGGCTAAAACGTTACCAATGTCTTTACAGTGACGTAAAGGCAACAAAGGAATTAGAGAAAATTTCACCATAGCATTCCCTACAATGCCGGAGAATGCCCCTATGCAAATGTCATTTAATTAGCATTAGAATTCTCCAAGCTATATTCTTTGCTATAGAAAAGACAGTAACAAGATACCAGATGATCATGATCAAAGATATGAGTGGGCAAGGGCGAGCAAAATCGATGAGCTGGGGCCACATGCCACCTCTGGCTTCGTGGCTTTATTACAAAAAAGCAACTCGTGATCTTTTAGGATGTTTTGATCGAACTCTATCAAAGCTTTCTATGGCAGCCATGCTACATGCAGGTGCCATTTTCTGAGCTCACCAAACTTTTTCAGTAAATTGCATTCAAAACAACCGGATGCACTTGAAAACAAGAATACATAGCATGAAAATGGAAAGGAACGCGGAGACCGCTGCTCAAATAAAAGAAGTGATGAATTTTACCATGGGGGCTTGATGCAAACCTAGCCAAAAGGGTAGTTTCGTAATCAAAAATGTTTCAATAGAACTGATGTTAATGTCTGTGCACGCGCACCTCTTCAGTACAACAAACGTGGAGCCATAAGCATGACTGATGGTCAATTTGGAACCAATCAGCTTATATCTTTCAATATTCATGCCATTAGGTTTAAGTTAATGGAACGACAGAGGAAAACATCTCAGCATTGCAACAACATTGATGATACGGATCAGCAGGAAATTACTGTAGCAAACTCCAATGAAAGATAGCAGACAAGTGTGAAGGATATTAAGATTTCAGGAAATGAGGAGGCGACAGAAATGTCTCTATCCCATGCTTGTAATTCTTGACAACAATTTAACTTAAGCATAAACAATTTCAATTGAATCAAATAGCTAATCGTCACTTTGACCTGCTTTTTCCTTGAAAAGAAGCATGGCAAGTCAAACTAATGTGAATGCCAACAGAAGAAAAAGATTATGAAATGAATCACCTTGAGGATCATGGTCCGTGTTTTCCGATTGCTGAGTCTGAGACTTCTAGCCATCAATGACAAACTTCTAGGAGCACTCAATATTGTTTGAAATCCATACTATAAGTAGAAGATTGAATATCAACGTCAAGAATAAATGCTTTGCGATTTTTGATTATGTTTGCACACCTATAAACTAACTTGGATATTCTATTTCCACACATGTCCAAGGGAATAATAATATCTCATCAGTTACTTGCAGCATTTTGATTTATTATTATTACTTAAAGTCCGCTGTCATTCTGCATCGTTCAGCAAAGCCAATGGAATAAAACAAAGAGGGTGGGCTTGAGGTGATGTCTGTAATAACTAACTATACCGTATCATTGTGGAAATGGAGATTTTTAGCCTACGGCACCAAATTCTTCTAAAGATGTTAAATTTAGTTTTTATATCGTAGATTTTACAATTAAATCATGAAATATAAAAATTCCATTATTTGGGAGATATCTTTCCGTCCAGGCATACAGTTGATGGGCAGATCTCTACATATATAGTTTGTATGCGCGCTTCTCATATCTAGAAACCAGGACCAAATGAAATGGGCACTTTTGTGATACTACATGCCCTAACAAGTAACAATGAATCCCTCAATTCATGCATAAAAAGCTTAAGGAAAATCTCGGATTTAGGCAAAACTCAATCCTGGAATTTTCAAAACAATGAATAAATAAGGAAGGGACACGCTCAAGAGCCCAGTTAAGGCTTTTGGGTTAACAGGTTTAGATGACTAAAATGAAATCTGATTTCAGGCGCTTTTCTATTACGCATTAGACACAATCTGTAGTCTTCGGGTAGCAGCCTATTCCACTAAAGAACTGCAAACACAAATCCTATTAGCTTGCTTTCAATGCCTGTAACTACCTAGTGTAACCTAGCAAAATGATGTAAATTCTGCAACCAAGAGAAAAGCATGCCAAGCTTGATAAGCACATCTACGGCTAATAGAAGAGCTAACCAGCGAAACTACCACATTCCTGAGAAGTAATATAGTCGCTCCGAGACCCCGTTTACATTGTACCGGTGCAACTTCTGTACTTTAGCAGAAGGTGTTGCGGATCAGACTAAGGTCTACACTGCTCCATAACATTTTACTCCTATCGGAACACCTTCTGTACCTGGCACAATAGCGTAACAACTCTTGTACCGTAACAGTAAATTTCTTGTACTGATACAGTGTAAACGGTAAGGCTATCTGGCTCAACTTCTGCAACGGAGCAGTGTAGATGCAGTTGATCCGTAACACCCTCTGCTACGGAGCAGAAGTTGCACCGGTACAATGTAAACAGGGTCTGAGTTCATGCTTTTGTTGCTTTGTACGCTTCACATCGCCATTCGCTCACCCATCAATTCATAAATCTCGCCAATATCACAAACAACATAGCCTGCTATAGAATGCATACATTTTAGAATGAGCCAAAAAGCAGATTAAATATTACTGTCTTTGGAAAATCGGTGTTCTAAATATGCAGTGTGGTTTCTACGCGTGGCGAACGATGAGTGTAGCGTAAGATAAATCCTATATAATTAAATTTAACATGGACAAATAACTAAGAAAGAAATGAAATAGTGATGGGATTTTCATCAACATAATTCACATAATCTCTTAATGACTTTGTCCATGTGCACAATGCACAAATACTGCTATTTATTAAAAAGCAACATCAGTTAAACATGAGACCCCTAGTCAATGTATTTCCTAAGCTAGAAGTATTGAAAACACTAACCTGTGGATGGCAAGATATAAAATACATAAATAAGCAGGTAAAAAATGTCTGTTACGGACGGGCACTGATGCAAAACACTTCGTGATAGCCTTATCAAGGTAGTCTGACATGGCCACAATTTAACTACCGAGTCGGGGTTAGATTGAGAACGACAAACGGCGATCTTTGAATAAAAAACGAGTTCTCTCAATTTGAAAGGCATGCTACAGTCAAACAGTCAATTTTTAAATTACTACTTCACTGGAGGGCATTTTGATTCAATGTCGAAATAAACTACCAAACGTCGACAGAAGCGAACAACCTATGACTCGCAATTTATAATACGCTTACCAATGCATTGAATTAAGTGATAAGAGCTATAAATAAATGCTCATTAAGATGATAATGACCTATAGGTTCATCAGTCTCAAATTAAAACATGTCCAACCTCTGTGGTTAGTTAGGGTAGCCAAGCGCTAAATAGGGAATCATTCACTCATCATATAACGGCTCTAACAGGGAGGGAGGGTACCTTGACTTGGTAAGTATTATTTCGTTCATGTGGTGGACTATGCTACACGGCATTACAAGAGAGGAAGGGAGGGCCGCTACGTCACTGGTGAATGACTCCTGACACGTAGTTAGGAAGTAAAAACGTGCACGTGAGACTAAGCATTTATAATTATTGGGACGAAAATGAATGCTATGTATGAAGTTAACATGGTCTTTAAAAATACACTCTGCTTGATGTCTCGTAAGTATAATGCAGAACTACTTTATGTGCAATCAAAAAAGGAATTTATTGTACGCTCTGTATACATATGGCTAATGCCAGCCTTTAAACTCTGTCCTTATTTGAATTTGTCCCAAAATCATAAAGATACCTTCAAAAAGCTAAGATCTCGAAAGCACTTCTGTTCTCAGCACATTAGCCGGTAGCCTATTCAATCACTTAATCTGCTTGCTGAGAAAACTGGATTGAGATCTAGTTAATGCATTGCTCTTAAAAGACTCTGAAGTCTGAGTGGCTATCTGGCCCCCCTCAAAGATTATAGCTGTGTAAGCCTGGAAATCTTCAAAAATAGCTCACTAGGTAAAAGCAACAGCAGAATGCTCTAGACAAAATAAACTAATCTCATAAGGTAAAACCTTTACCTTGGTCTTGGTTATCGCTTTAATGCATAGTAGACAAAGATGTTCATCGTACTAAAACCAAATCAATGGAAAAGATTGACTTACATAAGCGAATGAAAACAATCAGTATTACATATACGGACGGATTCGCTTACAGATATGTCCCACTCTCCTCTAATGAATTCGATATCAAACTCATACGAACATTTCAAGCTTCATAGCAATGACATGATAACAAAAAATCAATCAGTTCAGCAAACCATATATTATCTAGATTTAAAAACCTATTCATGAATTTATAATTATTTATGTATGATGTTGAGCATCTGCAAAACTGAATGAAATTCATTGATTTATTACACTAACTGTAAACAAGAGCGCGTGTTCTTCAAGTAACTCTTAAAATATGTTCTTAAAACACCAGAGCCAAACATACGAAACTTCTACAGATCCAAACTTCTACCAGATAATTGGGTATGGTCCTCTTTTTGGAATCATAAAATAGTTGTGACAGAAACTAACATCTACCAAATTATACAACAAAAGTTATACAGTGTAATGGAAAAGATTGGGGTTTGCTTTTCCTTTGTGTTTAGAATTACATTCTAATTTAATTGCCAATTTCCTGCATTATTTGGAAATTTGATTGGTGCTAGTCTTGACAACTTGAATCCGATAAGAAGCGATGATTTTTTTCACAAGCATACTCTTGTCCTAAGTACAAACCCACAGTTTTCAGTTACATCTCCAGAAAGTGTGTTAAATTTAATCATATATTCTAGGCTTTGCAAACAAACAGCTATCTCGATAAAAAGATATATATTTCAAAACTTTAGCTTAAGATAGAAATAAGCACAGGAAATAAGTCCTTGCCCTTCACAAAAAACTCTATCTGCTATCATTAGCGTTCGTCCCATTATGAAAACCAAGTTGGGTATATGACCTGGCAAGTGCCTCAAGCCAAAGCGGCTTTCCTCTAGATAAATGAAAAGGAATCTATGCTAGAAACAAACAAGTCGCAAAGATAGGAAAACAATAATGAAAAACGGAGCTTTTAAGGCACCCCATGAGACCCCATTAAGCAAGTATACACAAGATGATGGGAGTAACTAAACTACTAAGTAGATGATAATCAATATAGCCAACAATAAAGTCGTGCGCCATAAGTAGTAAAGAATCAAATCACAAAGCAAGAGATGCTAAAAGCAGCTAGATAAAGCTGGGTATTATAGGTATTAAGCTTGCTCTAAAATTCTCTGAATCTACGTGCACCAAGTAATGCGTGCACTCAGCGAGTACTGTGCTTTGTCAAACTAATGAAAAGATGTAAGTCTTTCTCCTCCCACCACTTATTCTTTTTACCTTCATTTCATGTTCACAAATTTATACAAGGTAAGAATTCAGTTACATACTGCTTTACAATTCGCACTGTTAAAAACGACCTAACAAATTCAAAAAGAAAAAAGATAAAACTCCCCACTAAAATCTTGCTTACTTTAAAACAGCATCCTAGATAAATGTCTACAAATTACGATCAGAAATATATAGTATGAATCAAATCGGAAAGAACAGTAAAAACTAGTATGATGCGAGTGTTTTCCAAAATGTTATTAGGGAAGGGACACTTTCTGTTTTTTGCATTCAACTTGCATCTTTCAATCCATTAAATATACTAGTCAATCCGTGCATTTTGAAAGAAACCTCAAAAATAATGTTTTGCATACATGCTGAAATGTGTGGGCTACTAGCAACAAGTAACATAGCGAGGTGAGTGGTCAAGCGGTCCGGCCAGTTCCATTAGCTTAACTGAGGTTGAACAACAAAAACAGCTCACTCCGCCGTCCTTCGAAAGGAACTTTAAACCAGGGGTCCCATGCCTGGATGCGGCATGCATATTAGGCCTAAATTAGCTGAAAAAGCTAGGTATAACAGCCTACTGAAAATAGAGTAAACAGCAAACAACAACAACAACAACAACAACAACATGTCAGGAAAGACAAGAAGACAAAAATCACCACTCACAGAATCTTTGAAAATCACTTCCATTTTCTTTTTTGGGGTCCCATTTGGTGTTGAGGAGCCGCTAGCACTCTGTTGAATATTGTTTAAGAATTTCAACAGGATGATGTGACCACAGTTTGGCTCATCAATGAACTCACGAACCCACCTGGTTTAAAAAACAATTAATGCAAAACAATTATCAGCAAAATCAGCCCTATCCAAGATAGAGATAGTAAATAATTAATTATCTTAAAAAGTTCCTTCCTGCTCTACTTCCTTATTAAGATGGCTTGATCTAAGTCTGTATTGGAAACAATTATGCTATCTTCACTTTGTATTTGTACCAGGCCAATTTTCATCTACTTTCAAACGGTACCGATAGAAAATTAGTTCGCATTACATCCCACAAGGTGCAAAGACGTGCCTCTTTTCTAGTAGGTTCAAAATTAGTTCGGGCAATAAGCACAACACTTTATCAGGTCACTATAACTTGCGTGAATGCAAGACTAATCCGCTACACTTTTGCAGAAGATCAAAACTGATCCAGTACAAGTGTGCAAATACATCCTTAATAAACATCTTCTGAGCTGGCATTTGGAAAGGTTACACCTCAGCAACAAAACAATTTGAAGAAGAACACAGGATGGATGGCAAATCAGGCAGTATATTCTATTAGTGCGCCCAAAAATAAAGTGGATACACGGAGAAGTTAAGCTGAGACAACAGAGGAAAGACGGCCAGCAGCTTCTACTTCCATCATGGAATATATGGTATTGATATAGAGGCTCTATGCAACATTATCATTACCACGATATATGAAAAGGTTGGATGTATTGATAAATCGCATTTAATCTCGTCTTGAATAGTTCAATGTGTGTAATTATAAAGATAGAAGCGGCATTCATGTTGAAGATTAAGCACTAAATATCGAGGGATGTAAGTGAATACAAGCACACTAAACAACAAATTCCATTGAATATTCAATAGCTCAGTCTTTAAATTTACTACAAAGTAATCGAGATACGATAAGACTATCCTTTAATGACTTTAATAATTTCTGAGATATGATCTGCAAATAATCCTATCCCCACAAATGCAATTAGTAGAGCTTGATTCAATAGGAGGTTGATTAAAGCGCATTGAGACTCTTTCTAGATCATACGATTTCAATTTTTAGAAGAAGAACACGATCCGACTTGAAGGAAAGTCACCTTGTTGACACAAAACTTCCATCTTAATGCCCAGGAGGTGGTCATTTTTACAAAAGATCTCAATTAGAGAAATTCAAACTCGTGGGGTCACATAATGGATCTAATCTATACTTCTAGCAGAGACCCCAGCGAGTATTTAATTACCTACTCTTCATCAACTCAAGTTGTTTATCCCTACTAGTTTCAGATGTACTAGTTTCGATGGTGAGAAACACAGGATTCCGACGTACCGAAACTGTACAAATTTCAATGAGGTTTCGAGTATTTCTTTATATATGGAAGCATTGTGCCATTTTATCTGATTCCTTTAAAATGCTAGGACAAAAGCAGTTATAGACATGATTAATTCTCCCACTAAAGCCATAGGCTAAGTAGGCTCTACCCATGATTTAACAGGAGAGGTAGTACAGAGCTTAAAAACTCCTTAGTAGATTAAACTTCAAACATTATTGCTACTTTAATAGGCGATCTTATAATCAAACCCTGATTTCTGCCCACGTTCAACAGACATTTAGATACACATCAAGGTATTCAGCTTCTAATCATGCGGGGATAATATGTATTTAGTGGGCATCTCAACAGCTTTCCAAGATT